>VSMD01134689.1:89508-156780 GCA_008750895.1 Mirza zaza
TGATATCCTTATGTCTTATATTTTTGGATATATTTTATAAAGAAAAAACTAAAAGTAACCATTTCAATAGAAAAATATTAAATATAAAATGTAATATTTTTGTATATTATATTTAAAATATTAAATAGAAAACAGAAACAGTAGCAAGAATTTTCCTATTTCCCTGTGGGAATTCTATGTCTCTGGGGAGAAAGTAACAAAAAGTACTATTTTCCAACTATAATCACCCATATTTCAATTCATCTTTCAGCAACTGTAAGAAAAGAGAAATATGAAAAGACATTCCCTGGGGAAATGTATGATATGGTGAAGTTAGTGAGTTGGGTTTCACATGAGCTTCTGAATCTGGTTTTAACTTAATTTCGACTCCTAGCTTATATTTCTGACTCTCAAAGGGTCATACTCAGGAATTTTGGCAGTGATTCAGAAAGGAACAAAGGGTAGGAGAAGGATAATCCACCAGCTAAGCAGAGATTTAGCTGGTCGAAGACATATGAGGTCTTCCTAATGTGTATTCAGCCCCCAAGCTCAGCTAACCACACAAACAATCTGACAATCAAAGAGGGAAGAAATTGTGTATCTTCAGAGGCTTGATGGCCTCCAAAGTTTGACCCAGTGAAGATGAGAGTCTAAATTGCTATAAACACACTGGAAAATTGTTGGGAAGTATCTACTAAAATCTACACATGTGCATTCTATGACCAAGTCATTCTCCTCTTAGGTATATATCCAACCAAAATGCAAATATGCATCCCTCGAGACATACAAGATTGTTCAAGGAGCATTATTTTCAATAGGAGTTCTATTTGCAATAGAATTTGGACTCTGCCCAAATTCTATCAGTTGTGGAATAGATAAATAAAATTTGATTTACTAATAGAATACTAAATAGCAATAAAACTTTTAAAAACTATTGTTACCTACAAAAATATAGATAAGTTGCACAATGTAATGTTGAGAAAAGAAGCCAGGCACAAAAGAACACTTACTTATAATTCCAATTTGATACATTTTAGAAGAAACAAACAAATCCATGATGTTAGGATCAGAATAGTGGTTACCTTTGGGGAACATAAGGAGGGGGTAATTGGGAGGGGACTTTAGGGAGTTTCTGGAGTGTTGGCAATATTCTATTTCTTGATCTGGGTTATGACTTTACAGGTAATTATCCTACTCACTGTAGGATAATTAATTGAGCTTATGATCTGTACGTGTTCCAACATGTATACAGCTCTTAAATTAAAATAAAACATACACAGACACACAGCCAGGTCAAGCCTTCCACAGAACAAATGGACTTAAACATGCACATAATTCCCAACACTTAAAATTTTCTAGGACCCTGTCCCCTGAGTGCTGCTTCCCCACTCCCACTAACTCACCATCCTCAGAGAATTCCCATCCTCAGTCTTTTCCCTCTCTTGTTGTCCCAGGTGGTGGTGACTGGGTCCCACCTGTGGTTATGGAAGGGCTTAGCCACCTCTAGCACATGCCTCATCCCAGTCCTGAATCATCCGTGGCACTATTGGAAACCATCTTATTTAGGAAGCATGATAGGAAAACCTGGCATGTGGCTGTATCCCTCTATCTTTCCTAGAAAGATTCTGGTGTGCTTTCCTATCAATAGGCCATAAGGGGAAAAACAAACCCTCATTCAATTTAGCTAAAAGAAAGCAGGAGTATAATTACCACTTAGAGTGCCACCTGGTGTATCTTTGCCAAATGGCACAGACAACTCTACTAAGAGTCATGGACTTTAAAGCCTGAGGGATATTACAGATCTCTTTCTTTGGAACTAACCTTTGGCAGAGTCCTAAGAATTCCTGTTACGTACCAATCTGAGAAATACAGAATGACTAATATTATGGTGGACAATTGTCTATGATTTTGACTGTGATTCTGAGCAAGCTATGTTTGAGGACTTTCCCATTATGGAAACTATAAAAAAGAAAAAATGTATATTGTATTTCTCACACTCCTTTTCACCTCAGAAATAGGCACATGACCTAAGGTCTAAGAATTAGAAGCACCTGCTGCCTGAACTTAGCATTGAAAACTCAGAAGAGAAGAAGTTGAAACTCTGCCATTTCCAATTTAGGGTCTGCTTCCAGTTTCTAAAGGAAGTAAGGCAGCAATTTTAGCAGAAAGGTGCAAACTTTGTGAAGGTTTTTGAGATTTTATGCTACTTGCAGACTAGCAAGTTAACCTGCTGGTTTCAGAAATGCTGATGAAGATACGAGATCCTTGGATCAAAGACAAAGGACTCTACTACTCATGCCTGCCCTTTTCTCCGGAGGGAAATATTATCTCTATCTTCCAAGGCTTTTACTATGCAGACATACTTGAAAAAATAATCTGGGACAAAGGAAATCAGTGCTTCTGCTTGCAAGATCTGCAGAAATGAAAGACACCAATGGAGAATTATCTCCTAAGACAGGATTCAACAATCGTGTTGGTGAAATTGGAAGTGCTAATTTCGGTGGCGACTCAATCTGACAGTAGTGCCACTGGGATCCTCACTAGACCAGTTCTGCAGCATAATCTCCACCATTGGTCCTGGTTGTATCATCTTCAAATCTTATTCTTGGACCCATCTAGATTTTTTGAGCTCTAGCCAGTATTTTCTGCTGAGTTTCTTTCATTTGCAACTATCGATAAGTGGTCACTTCTCACTGGAAAACGCCTATCCATACACATCCATTTCTTGGTCTTCATTTTGGATGGTTCATTTAGCTTCTTAGACATTGGGTAAATTTTCTACCTTCCCATTCACCAAAGCCAGGTGTAAGATCTCTCTTGGGTTCAGTCTTAAAGAAAAAGAAAGTGGGTATCTGTATCATTCAGAGGGCCTAGAACTGGGGAAAAATCTCCAGATAATCTAATTTCTGAAGGTGTTGGATCCCTGGTCTGCAAGTTTCTAGAACCTTGAAAGTTTTGTCTTAATCTATATAAAGAAACTAAGCTTCATGAGGACCATTGATACTTTTAACCATTGTTGATTATTTATTTCACAATAATGCATTCTAGAATAGTGTTTCTCAGTTCTTGCAAGATATAATTTTTGTTCATTAATTTGTACAAGCACATTTATATCAATTGAATAATAACATAAATGTTAATTTTTTTGGCTAGTGTACACTTCAGTGATGAGAATCATTTTTAAAAAGGATTATAGTTGAAGGATTGCTTCACAAAGAGTTCACAATTTAATATTGACTCCCCTGTCCAAAAATGTTTTGCATTGCCCTTATAGTAAAAAAAAATATGTTTTTCTAACAATTTTCCAAGAAGAATTGTATATATTAGATCATCTTACTTCTAAGATTAGATACTTTATGTTCCTGCTTCTACATTTTACCTTAATTAAATATCACATTGCAATCTTGCTTAAAGAATCATGGACGTTATGAGTGGGAAGGGACCTTAGAGATTATCTTTGGCTTAGTGCTCAATTTAAAAAGGAGGAGGGGGCCAGGCACAATAGAAGAAACTAAAGATTGAATGTAATTCCATTCCCCCATCATCCAAGAGCTTCCAGAATTCAAATCATTCTCCAGGCACTGAGATAATGCTACAGGAAGTTATTTCTATTGCAAAAGCTTCCTTGTACTAAGTCAATATAGCTTTTAATCAAGCTATTATCAGATCTTAATGAAACATCTGCTGACAGATGCATTTTGTCTCCTTTGTCTAGCCTGCATTGCAAATGTCTCTTTTGCTGGAATCAAGGCTGAAAGAGTAATCAAATGCTTATATGCTTGTCCAGGAAAGTAAGCTTGGATATTTTCCTGCTGTATTATCTGTAAATACATAGACTTTACCTCTCCCTTCCCCCACCCCAAAGCAACTTATTATTTCTGCATGAATAGCTCCTGGATGTCTCTATTCATTTGTTTCAGCCTTTACTATATTTGCTAATCGAGAATTCTCTTTTACTACTAATAGTGATGATGATTATTTATTGGGTACCCACAGTGTTGATCACTGCACTAACCACTCTAGTACACCGGCTCAGTGAATATTTACAAGCTTTCTTTAATGTAGTATTGTTATCTCTGTTGCATAGATGAGGAAACAAAGAAATTAATTTACTGGCTCAAAAATCATACAACTGCAAAGTGGCAGAACTAAGATTCAAATCCAGGTCTTTCTGACTCCACAGCCTTTTCTCTTTACCGATGGAGTAAATAGTCTCATTTTCTGCCCAAATGGCTTTTGTTTGTGGTTCTAATAATCCAAGTAGAAAAGAATATCTTGGGTGAAAATAGGTAAAAGGTCATCTATTCAACTTTAACTTTCCAAAGATCCCACCTGGCCATCTACATTCAACTTTCTTGGAATTGATAATGGCTGCTTGGTTGAGCACAAGTGTCTATTAAATTTTTATGTGAGTAATTTGGTAAGATATCTCCTGTCTCCCAGAAGTACTTTTATCTGATGGGATTTCAAATAAAAGAACTTCATTTTTGGGTGAATACCACCTAAATATCTTTTAGAATTTTTTTTTAATTTTTTACTTTTTTAAAAAAAGTACACAGTCTTGCTCTGTCACCAGGCTGGAGTGCAGTGGCACAATCATAGCTCACTGCAGCCTTGAACTCCTGGGCCCAAGTGAACCTCCCACCTCAGCCTCCTGAGTGGCTTGGACTAGAGGTGTACACCACTATGCTGGCTCACCTAAATGTCTTTGTAGTTGTTGTTTTTGTTTTTCTCCATCCTTTCCTTCTGCCTCAAAGGCATATGTGGCAAGAATAAATGTTTATACATGTTCACAATTGTCAACTCTCTTCTTGGACTTGAAGAGTAGCAGGATGCAGTGAGAGACTTTTGCTTGCTAAGCTAATTCCTGGTCTCTCCTTGTACGGAACTGGATAATTACAAGAACAGATAACTGGAAATAAGCCTAGGAGGATACATTGATTTACATAATAAAGAGCCAAACTAGTGAATGGAGTGGAAGACACACGCACGTACACACACACACACTCACACCCAACCCTGCACAGCCTGTTTTTGAGAGATATTGGTAAAGTTTGGGGTGGGGGAGGAACACAACAAAAACCTTGGAGCAGCTGCCATTGATAAGATACTAAAAATAAGGAAAAATGTCAAGATGACACCAACACTGTCTTTAGCATCTTTGTGACACACAGTAAAGATTTACATGACTCACTAAAGTTCGGATGCTGAATGGCTATTTCTTTGATTGCAAAAGTATGCTAAGAAACAGTTACAAGGTAGCAGAACATGACTCAAGTTTGTTCTTCTTCCTTCTGAAAACCAATCCTCCTACCTGCATTCTTGGTCCCATCCTGTCCTGCCTCCTTGAGGATCGTACTCTCTTCATTATCTTTGCCCATCTTCCATAGTCTTCTATCTCCCTCTTTCTACCAGACCCTACTCTCTGCTTCCCTTCCTGGAGGAAGAAGCTACTAGGCCCTCATGGTCCCTGATGACCAATCTAGTCCTCACCTTCCTTTGGGATAACTGCCTTGCAGATGTCATTCCTATTTCCTTCCCTATACTCACACTTCAATTCCCCATAAGCTGGCTTATGTGCCCACTCCTCTTCCGAAAATCCTCTCCACCACCAGTGAATTGTAAATGGCAGATAAAATTACCCTCTTTCTTACCCTCAGGTTTTGTTCTTCTTGCTGTCTCTATAGCCTGTGGCCCTGTCCATCATTCTCCTCCCGAGATTCTCCCCTCCCATGGTTCAGAGTGCCAGCTCTTCTCACAGCTGCACCATTCCCTTTTCTCATGCATAAATGAGGAAGGTGGTGACATGACCTACCGCATACGGTTGTGTGGACACAGTGAGACAATACAAGCAAACCACTCAGCACAGTACCTGGGGCGGAGAAGGATCAGTAAATGTAGCAGCTGTAATTACCATTCCCCATACTCGGTTATTTCTACCCCACTTCCAAGATCATCCTTGCCTGATCATCCTCCCTACCTTCCAAGATCATCCTCCCCACCTCCTTTCACTGCCTACTATAGGTGGAAATTCATTAAGGTTGTAGCCCTGGCACTCAGGCCTTCCCCACTCACTGCCCTTGAGGCTTTCATTCATTTCTGGGTTTTACCTACTCCGCAGATGATCCACAAATTTATACCATGAGGTTAATTTCTCAGGAGTAGGCATTTCTGTTTGACTCTTCTGTGTTTATCTCAAATATATCACCATCTCATTATAGCCTCTATACTATTGCTTCATTTTATTTATTTTTTTTTCATTTCCAGCAGTGATAAGAGCATTCCCTTTGTAGTCCAGGCTCAAAAACCTCCTTAAACTCCTTCGTGATTTAGACATAGTGTTAGGTGCTTTATAGATGTGATTTTGTTCTATCTTCATAAGAGTTCTATCGTATTTACTCATCAAAAAACTGAAGATCGGAGAAAGTAATTAATTTGCCCTTGAACTCCAATCCTTTCAACCAAAATACCCACTTTTTTTGTGCTTACACTGCTTCTTAATATCCAACTTTCACAGAATCACTTATTCCTTTATAATACGTAAGTGATGCCCATTTGCTTTTATGCAGCATTTGAGTTCCACTTGAATTCTGACCCTATGGTGATGCATTTTACAGATCTACAATTTCTCTCTCCATTCTGTTCTGTACACCACTGCTAGAAACACAATCCTTCATCCTCTGGGCTGATATGTGTCCTTCCTATCTCAGGATTGTTAAGGGAACCAACTGACATCATGCTTAGGAAAATAATGTACAATCAGTAAAGTTAGAATCTAGTAAAACTAGCTAGTGGCAAGCTAATCAAGTTTCCTAATCATAATGGAACAGATGGAAGATTAGATTAGTATTACAATGTTCAGCGACTTGGATGAGTCACCACCACTTTCATGATCTCAGTTTCCTCTTTTGTAAAGTGAGGAAGTTGAACTAGATGATGTGTCTGGTATCTTTTGATCCTAACACTTAAAGAATCTTCTTGTTCTGAATGCTCCCTGTTTTCCACCTCAAAGCATGATAAAGTTTCCTCTGACTAAAATAAAATTATTAAGTCAAAGAAAGACAATACCAAAACCTTTTAGAATTTCCCCTTCTTTTTGGAGAAGGGTGTGTGTTTGTGTATACTCATGTCTCTGAAAATATAAATAATATGTTATAAGAGAGTGAATTATGATGGCAAAGTTTGACATTCAGTCACAGAAACTGAATAAATCAATTACAAGATGACAGAGCCATGATTATTTGTACTCCTTTGAAGTACAAAGAATGCTGTAGTTTCTAAGGGACTGGTATGAAACTATGGTTTCATTCAAGTTCTGTGTTGTAATTACTTACAAATGGCAAATAAATTGCTATGAATTGTATTCTCCCAAAACTCATGTTGAAGCTCTAACCTCCAATGTGACTATATCTGGAGATAGGGCTTTTAGGAGAGGGTAACTAAGGTTAAAGTAGATCATATGGATTGGATACTAATCTGATAGGATTGGTGGCCTTACAGATCTCTCTCTCTCTCTTTCTCTCCCTCCCCCCACCCAGCGCCATATAAGGACATTGCTAGCAGGCAGCAGGCATCAGTTGGCAAGCCAGAAAGAGGACCTTCACCAGGACTGAATCACCTCACACCTCGATCTTGGACTTCCCAGCCTCTAGAACTGGAAGAAATAGATTTCTGTTATTGGTTGACTGATTGATTGATTGATTGAGACAGGGTCTTGCTCTGTCACTGAGGCTGTAGTACAGGCATCATAACTCACTGCAGATGCAAGCTCCTAGGCTCAAGCAATCCTCCCACCTTGGCCTCCCAAAGTGTTAGGATTATAGACATGAGGCATGGCGACCAGCCCAGATTTTTGTTACTTAAACCAATCAGTCTCTGATATTTTGATATGGCAGCCTGAGAAGACTAAGATATAAGTGTTATCAACTTTATGAGCCTAAGAGCTAAGCCCAGGAACACATGCCTAAATATGTATTTAGGGATCTGCTATTTTTAATATTTGTCCTTGGAAAAGGTCATGCCTTTGCTTATATAGCCATAGATAAATTTAACTGTTGTATTTTAAGATAGTATTATTTACTCTAGTAAAGTCTCCAGCAGTGACATTTTTCTATAAACAGAAGATATACTTTTTCTATTGACCAAAGAAATATTAATTTAAATAACCAATACAATGCCATCTTGTATATCTAGCACTTTTCCTTTAAATAGAAGCTACTCAAATCTATTGAGTAACTGTTAAATAATAGCAAAAGTCTATGATGAAAGGATCTCTATTGTATTGGAGCAGCCCCACGGGAGATGTTACAGGATATAGTTTGACTGTGAGAGCCAGGTACTGTTTCACTGTCTCCCTCCTGCTCTCCTTCCAACTTTCTGTTCTTCAATGCACACATTTTACATCGCAAATCAGCTGGCAAAAAAAAAGTTCTTTAAAAAAAAAAATCTAACACCCCAAACGCCATTAATAGTTGGTCCACATTTACCAATGTCTTATGTACCTAAATCCAAGGGATCAAATAATATCAGCCAAAGAGAGAATGTACATTTTTCATCAAATATCTGACTATATAGTGAAATGTTTAGTGGTAGTAAACCTTATATCTACAAAGTACATTATCATTTTCAGAAAGCTTTAATATTCACTAGCTCCATAACTACATTAAGAGCTTTCTAGAGCCACCGTTCTTGTGTTTCCAATGGGAAGAAGTAGGCTCAGACAGATCAGGCCCAGGGCAGTTTCTAAACAGTAGAAAAGGACAAGGTTCCAGATATTCCCAAACCTCATCCAGTATCTGGATACGGGGACATAAGGGAGCAAAATTGTCTAAGTAATTAACAGGAAGAGAGCATCAAAATAAATCACACGAGTGGAAAAAATGAAATGTGCCTGCCATTTCCATTTTAGAAGCATTGCTTCCTGTGTTTAGTGACACAGGCTAAACTACCATAGTTATAATTCCTCAAATGGAGTAAGTCATTTGCAACTTACTGGCTCTCTAATAGCATAGACCAGTGTTTCTCAAACTTTTGGGCCTCAAGCCTTCTTTATATTTTTATGAAGTATCTTTAGAATTATAAAAGATTCCAGAGATCTTTCGTTTTTGTGAGTTATGTCTGTCCATTTTTACTATATCAGAATATAAAACAGAAACTTGAAAATGCTTTTTAATAATTTATCAAACAATAATAAACCAATTACATCTTAAACTACATATCACATTTTCATTACAACATAATTATTTTCCGAAACAAAACAAAAATTAGCATTCTAGCTGTGGTGACATCATACATGTAGCTCTTAGACACTCTACTGCAAACTCATGAAAGAATGAGAGTAAAAAAAGTCAAATAATATATCTGTATTGTCATGAAATAGTTTCGACCTTGCAGAGATCTGAAGGGATTACAGTGATCCCTGGGCTACACTTTGAGAACCAATGGTAAAAATGATAGCAAAGCCAGAATCTTAAGAACATGTGTTTTTAAGAATATGATCATTTCTGAAGTATATACTTTTAAGTGCATAGTAATCTCTGAGATGAATATTTTTTTTTTCCAACAGAATCTGTTGGGTATTTTAGTTCTCCTCTTTCCCTAGAGACTTTGACTTTAGAGACAATCCAGAGCCAGGGAATTCTAAATCTGAAACAAAGGACAAGGACTCCAGCCAATCTGGTGTCAGCAAGAATGCCCAGCAATATTACCCTAGGGACCACCATGTTATGCACATACACCAAATAACGTGAAGACTATAGTACATGAAAGTAGTTTTGGCTTTCTGATTAATGTAAATTCAACTCTGCATACTCATTCTTTGTATTGTCAGGTCCAAGAAATAAAATCCAACTAGGTTGTTGACAGATGGGGAGACTAGAGACTCCATGCTCTTGGGCTTTGGGGTGCCACAAAGAGAATGGCAGACATCCGTATTATGACCACTCAGGGGCAAGAAGGATCCTCCTTGTCTTGAATACAAATGCCCTGAAGCTATTCTAGCTTCTCAGAACAGATCTATCTCTGATGTTGTGGGATAGGAAAAAAACTTGAGTTCTGGCTCCATATTACTCATCCAGTGAGAAAGGTATTAATGTTTTGTCACTTGTCATCAGTTGGGAAATACTCGAATGTATTCGAGTATTGCTTAACAAAGTAATTTAGAATGTAATGCCCTATTTTAATCTATGCCATCAACTAAGCAAATGACAGGGAAGTCACAATCCCTCAGTTTATCACTCTTCCCTTTCTTCCTCCCTTCTTTATTCCTATCTTTGTTCCTTTCTCCAATATTTATAATGTACTTATTATGAATGAGGTATTTGATCGATTCAATTTCATATTTATCTGGCTGCCAGTCTGCTTGTTTTGATTATTAAATATTTCTGACTGGTCCCAGTGGCTCATGCCTTTAATCCTAGCACTCTGGGAGGCCAAGGAGGGAGGATTGCTTGAGGTCAGGAGTTTGAGACCAGCTTGACCAAGAGCAAGGCCCAGTCTCTCCTAAATATAAAAAAATTGGTCAGGTGCAATGGCATGCACTTGTAAGTCTCAGCTACTGGGAGGCTGAGGCAGGAGGATCACTCACGTCCAGGAGTCTGAGGTTGCTGTGAGCTAGGCTGACACCATAGCACTCTAGTCTGGCAACAGATCAAGACTCTGTCTCAAAAAAAAAAAAAAAAATTTCTTCTTCCTAAATAAAAGAAAAACGTGCCCTTTATAAAAAAAATTAAAATTATAGTAAAGCATAAAGAAAATCATTATAATTGCCCTAAATAACTAATATGTAGGAGATAATTTTAATAAATTCTCCTAGTTTTTCCTGTATTTTTACCTACTTGAGATTATATGTATACACAATTTTGCATTCTTGTTTGCTTAACATTGTATCATAAGCAGTTTCAATGTCATTAAAAATCCATCATAAACATAATTTTAATGCCTAAAGTTAGTAATAAATATCTCAATGGACAAATCTTATTGCATGTATCAGATATCCTTAGGATAATCTGCTTCTTAGAAGTAGAATTACCAGGAGTGGAAGGGAGTAGATTTTGGAACTGACAGATTCCTTTCCCGACAGTGTACCAAAATTACATCACCAGATAAAAATGCTCATTTCATTACACCCTCAGCAGTAATGAAGAAATGCTGATTTATAAACAATCTTTGCTAATGTGATTGGTGAGGTTGAAAAATTCTGTCTTTTAAAAAATCTGCATTTCTGGTACTATTGAGATTGAATCTTTAAAAATGCAAGTGAAACTATAGAACACTTAAAAATTTTCTAAGATAAAAGTTGTACAAATACCTGGGTGCTCACTATTCATTAACTTAATCAAAGGGAGACAGAGCTCCAATCACCCCAAAAGTTGCTGTATCAGTGTTCTTGGTGGCAAACACTGGAATCACTTCTGGCTAACTTAGTAAGAGGAGAAATCTATTGGAAGGTCCTCAGATGTCATGCCAAAGAGGAGGGCTGAAGAACTGGGCTCCTCGCACAGGCAGGGAAGTTTGGCAGCTGGAATTAGAACAGGTCACACTACTCAAACAGCCCACTTAGGACACCACTGGCATTGCCACAGTAGACACTACTATCTGTCACCTCTGGCACTACTGTCCTTGGACACAAAAGCCACTTCTCAGATAGTGGAGTTATTTCTAAAATGTCTTTTCTTTGAATCGCAGAATCCAGATTCAAAGAGCTGGACAGGCTGAACTTAGGTCCCATGATGGCACCCTAGGTGCCACAGGGTGGGGACAGTGAGTATTGGGACATTTTGGCTTTTATGAGAATTTGGATGCAACGTAGAAAGACCTAGCATCAATGATCAATGACCACTATAAATACGTATGTGGAATTTTTCCTTTCATACTTTTAAGGGATCTGGTTAAACTTCTTATCACTGAATTTTAGATTGTCCAGTAGGAAATGACATTATCTGGTCCAGAATTGCAAACTCAATCGTCTACCATAGCCTCAAATGTCAGGGAGTGGGAAGGTTAGTGGAAAACTGAGTGGTGAGGCTGGTGGAAAATCTTCCCAGCCCAAAGTAGCAGTGGCTGAGTAGCAGTGGCTACTGCTACTCAGCGCCAGCTGGTGGTTGCTAGAACCCACCAATCTTGCAATTTTTCAGAACATGCCAAATGTCTGAATTTTTGTGAAATTTCCTGATTTTAAGATTTGGAACCAAATTCAAAATTAGAAAAAGAACAACATCTTAAAAATCAAACCTCTTCATTTTAAAAACCAGTGCAGGAAGATGAGATCTAAGAAGGTGAAACGCCCAAGACCAAATAACTCAGGTGGTGACAGAGCCAGGGCTAGAAGTTTGGTCTCCAGATGAAAAGCTAACTATGAAAGCCAATGGTCCACCATCCAGCTCTGCAGTCACTTCTTTCACTTGGAGATACCCTCTCAAGCGACTCAAGAAAATCACATGTATTTCATCCAGCAGCAGCAGTGTTCATAGAATGTTTATAAATTAATAGACTCTGTCCAGCAAGGGAAACGGATTTCTGTGTCACATCATAGTTTAAACCTTAGCTTCCACCACTTTCTAGGTGGGTAAGCTGGGATAAATTACTTCTGGGTCTCACTCATGGAAAAAAAAAAATAAGAGTACCTTTTATATACAAGGTTGTGGCAGATGGAGTAAGATTACTCGTACCCAGTGCCTGGCACAGTGCCAACATTATGGTAACAACACCGCACGTGGCAATAATATATTATTACTAATATCATTCTAGGAGATATCATGATAGTTTGTATTTCCCAAGTACACAAAGGTGAAGGGAGGGAGAGCTAAGGTGTTTCATGATACGTAGGTGTATCCTGTTATGGATAAATCTCCACATGGAATTCCTAACATGAGGTATGAGTGGGATTTTCACTCAAACCCTGTCCTTCCCCAGACTCCAGTGGCAGTTTCACAGGCAAATCCAGCTGTGTCAAGGTTTGTGTACGCAGCAGTCTCCAAAAGCACCATTCGTGTCTGTCTGGGTGAAACTGATAGCGGAGCAAGGGGCAGTCCAGGTGGTCCCGGGCTGGGGGTGGAGGGGGTGACGCGCGGGGTTTCATAAGGGAAAGTCGCGCCCGACTGGCTCACTCTCGCTCTGAGCCATCCTTGGGGACTTGCTTCCACCTGTGAGCTGTTTCCGCAGAACGCGGGAGGCCGCGCCGCGGAGGAGGGGGCGGAGGCAGAGGCGGAGGCGGCACCCAGGGGCTGGGGCGAGGGAGGCCGGGACCATCGCAGTGACAATTTGTTTTCCTGCAGAGGCGGCAGCGGGGACGGCTGCAGCGGGCTCGGGGCCGGCCGGCCTGCGCGTGGGTTCGCGAGGGAGCCGTCCGCCCCCTGCGCTGGCGTGTCCGACAGCGAGGAGCAGGAAGGCGACGAGGAGAGCAACGCACGGGGCGCGAGCGAGCGGAGCCCGCAAAGCCCCACCGGCCCGCGGGGGAGGAGGGGGAGGCGGCAGGGCTGAGGCCGGCGAGCGGGCGCCTCCTCGCTGGCTGCCGCCGTCACCCCGCTGCGGTGCCTTCCAGCAAAAGCCACCGGGGGCCCGGGCTGCAGCGGCCAGACGGATGCCCAGGCCACGCGGCAGGCGCGGGGCCAGCCGCCGCAGTCGCCGACCCACGCGGGCTCCGGACATCCAGGGCTGCCGGTGAGTGGCGGCGCGCGCGCGGGGGGGAGCGCGCCCCGCGCCGGGAAGTGCGCGCGCCCGCTGCGTGTGCCCGGCGGCCCGGCGCGGCCCGGCCTTCCGCCCGCGACGTCCGGCCCCGCGCTTGCTCCGCGGGAAGAAAACGCGCTTTGGCGGCTGCTCGCTTCCTTCCTGCCGGCCCTGCGGTCCGCCGCCTCGCCGGCGCTGCCTCCGCGGGCCCCTCCCCGGGCCCCCGGGGGTTAATGTCACCTTGACGGGGGAGGCAGGAAGCTGTGGCTCCCGGTGGCGGGGCGGGACTACGGTGGTGACCTAGACGCGGGCGCGCGTGGGTTTCTGGTTCAGCCTTGGGATGCAGCCCCGGAGAGGATGTCGACATTCAGAGTGCGTGGTGTGGAGGAGGAAGGGGCAAAGGTTAGAAAAACAGACCTCACCCCAGCGGAGCCTGTGGGACACCCTTTCCAGGTGATGTTACTTTTACCATTTGTCAGAAACTTTTAAGACATTTCCCCTCACCTGAATAATCTAAGCCTTCCCTGAAAACCCCCCGCTGCGATGCACAAAGAAATGGAATGTCACTACTAAAACATAATTTTCCAGAACTTTCTCTGAAACACCCCAAACCGCGTATAGCCCAGTGCCTATGGTTCTGTAATTATTGATTGAAGCTTAAAAGAAAAATTTTATAAGGCATAAATAATTCACGAAAGGGAACCTGATCTAGAAGATTGAAAGAAATCTTAAGTGTGGAGGGGTAGGGGTGGGTGGCTTGCTTTCTGGAAAGCAGTGTTTGGTGGTAAGTAAAGCAGACATCTTTCAAAGTAAGCCCCAGCGAGCACAGCTGCTTTCCAACACCCTGCTAATCGCCTAAAGTCCTAGGTTTTAAGGGCTTTTCAAAAAATATAATGGATATCACTGGGATGTTGATCTAAGGGCCTGTCAAGGTTAATAATGTAGATTTGTTCCAGCAGATAAAGAAGTACAGCTGAATGTTTGATTTTCTGTTTCAGTTTTTTGAGGGTAATTCTTGAGGGTTGTTTTACACAGAGATTAAGCCACGGTGTTTTCTCTTTTTCCAGACCTTGTTTCAATTGGCAATTTTATGTTTTCAGGATGGATGATGCTATATGGAACTTCAAAAATGTATTCTGACTGGATTGTATAGAGGGCATTTTGTAGCTACACTATAAATATCTACGTTTATTTTTAACACAAGTCTTTAAGCAGTAAGCTCTTTTTGTTTACCATTTGCACCATTAAGAGCTTCATTCAAATGCATGAAATGTTATTGGAATCTACCTGGAGAATAAATTGGCTGCTTGTTTTCCGTTCAAGCCTACATAGAGCAAAATTGTTTGCCACTTGGCAGTGTGCTTTTGAATACACTTGGACTGTAATTTATGTATCAGCTGGTTCTTGGAAATTTGAAGAAGAAACTTGTTTCTTTAATCCTGTTTTGTAAAGTGAGCACCATTTAAATTATAAGGCAGGTACCCTTTACCCATATCTCCGTCATCCAGGCCAGTTTCTTACCTACTTTTGCCATGTTTCATAGGATTCTTGTTGCCTGTGGGAGGATTGGAGGGAGTAGCGAAGGGACTATCGTCCTGAGGGTGTCTTTAGCAGAGAGGTTTGCTCCTGGAGGCAAGGGTATCTCTGGGCTGGTTCCTGAGAAGGACTGTCAAAAATAGTTATAAAGGATTGTTAATAATTATTACCTCTTCTTGCTTTCAGCACATAGGACTTAATTAGCTCAGTTTCATCATGTTCCTCCTTTCAGGACCCTTCCCAGGCCTACTTACAGCTATAATCCAGGGAGTGAGATTGAATTTTACAGAGAAGAAAAGCCTGATAATTCTCATGCAAAAACATAAGGGGTAGAAGAGATGTGAGAGGAAATAATGTAGATGCTGCCCAGAAAGTACCAGGCGCTTTCCTGGTGGATACATTTATCAATGAGAGACATTTTAATTAATCTACTGGATTTGTGATTCTGTCTAATACTAACCTTTTTCCTTGACCCTGTGAAAAATTTGTAAGTGGCTTCAATTGAAACTAGGAGAAATGACTCATGGTTGTCCCTGAAGATATTAGAGCCAGATTTCCATTGCATCCCTTAGGGCTGATGGATTACGGGTATTCAAGAAATGTTTGTTACATAAGTAACAAATCTAGAATGTCTTTCTCTTGCCAACCTAAGTACATCACCTCTTTGGGCATTGATTTTTTTTTTTATATATATAAATCACCAAACATTTTATCAAATTGAATTGCAGTTCATATATTCAACTAAGAAAACCAACTTGCTCAATTGAAGGAACAATAACAATCCCTCTAAAACAAAACAATAACAAACAAAAACCACTGTATTGGTACCTGTTCACTTGTAAATTCCAGCTGTCTGGACATGTGAACTGTCCAGCTGGATGTGTACATTCAGAAATCCTGAGTTGACATCAGAACATTCAACTCAGGAATAATCTGGATGTAGCTACCTCTGGATGTGGCTTTTGTCGGAAATTATTTGCATTTCTAAGCAAATCAGATGAACTTCTAGTACAATCTTGCATCTCTTCATGCCAAGTGGAGAGGCTGATTAAACATTGGCATGTTGCTAAGTCTTCAAAGCCCATGTTGCTTGTTCTCTTTCTAAATTTTAAATTAATTCCATTTATTTTTGTCCATTGATGTGGTTAGAGACATTAGTTCAGACTTAGGAACTTGTGTTTATTAAAAGCAGTCCCTTGATATAAGCACCAGTAATTCTTATGTTTTGATTTGCTCTAGTTAACCTTTCAAGGCACTCTTTTGGAAATGGGTACCTTTGTTTGGTCTTGAATATTAAGAAATGTTAATGACTTTTTTTGTTTTAGTTCCAACTTTCAATCTCTAATCATTAGAGAGCCTCCCTGTGATTTAGGTTCTAACTTCAGGATGAAAGATTAGGAAACTAACTTTTACCTGTATATTAACATTTTGGTGTATAATAGTAATGTAGCGTTTCTCTTAGATATTCTTTCATGTCCTTCTTAGATCAAGCTTATTTCATTTTGAATAAAAATAAAATGAGATCCTGAAATATTTCATTTTTTATTGGGCCATGTGCAAAAATACACACATAAAATAAAATATTGCATATCACCATTCCGAAGTCACACGAACACTGCTTTTCTCTGTGTAATGAAAAGTGGCCATTCATAGCAAATATTTATTTGATACGTCGACACTAGCACTTGAATGAGAGGTAGAGGCAGGCCCTTGAAAGCCGGGGAGTGGAATTTTGATTTGATGTTGTAGCCAACTGTAGGACCCTTGAAAAGGAGCAAGTGTTCAGAAGAGCACTTTGGCAATTGGGTGGGGGGTGGATCATTAGGAGGGAGTGGGGGCAATAATCTGGTGTGAGATGATGACAGCCTGATACCAGATCCTAGGACTGTGAGATACAGAAGGGAAACACCAGGCACTCAAACATCAGGATTCTTTTTTTATGTGGAAGAGGGATTGCAAACCTGTGGCACAGATGTGGTCACTAATATATCCCATCACCAGTTAATCACAGCATTCTTTCCTGCTGAGCCCTGGTGATTATAACCTCAGAATCTTGCAAACATAAACGTTAGTTATTGAGCGCATGCTGTATGCCAGGCGTTCATTGTACTGAGCTTTAACACACATTTTCTCAAGGATGATGGAGTGGTTCGGAAGATGAAAATTTTTTGCCATTTACTAGTTGTGTGTCTTGGGCAAGTTACTGACTTCTCTGAGCCTGTTTCATCATATTTTATTTGGGATATTAGTTTTTATCTCATAAGATTTGGGGGAGGATTCAATGAGTAAATAAGTGTAAATGAAGAGTGCTTAGAACAGTGTCTGACACACAGTTAAATGCTTTATGTGTTTCTTATCCTTATTACTAATTTTTAGAACAAACTTACGCAACAGGTGCCATTTTGCAGATTTAAAAATCGAGGTACAAAGAGACTATGTAAATTGCCTTTTATGGGAGGCTGGTCAGTGATTGAGCTGGAAGTCCAACCCAGACCTCTGTCTCCTATACTGCATGCCAGATGCTGGGGATACTGATTGGAGCAAGAAAAGTAAGGGCTTGTCCTCATGGAGCTTCAGGGCTTAGAATTAGTACCCAGATTATTACAAAAAGTTTGTGCTATTTTGCCTTGGCATTTGGTATTATGTAAATAATGTTTTTCTTTCATTAATTAAGTTCTTTATTAAGAAGTATTCCAATGTGTGTATGGGGGGGGTTGTTTGTGTTTTGGGTTTTTTTGTTTTGTTTTGTTTTATTTTTTTGCCTAACAGTTGGCATATACAACACATACATCTCTCCTTACATTGACTGATTCTTTGCTGGAAGTAGGGAGGATATGCCTCCCTAATATAATGTATATCAGGTTCTGGAGTGAGTTTTAGGATTCTGAAAAACTTCTATGCCATCCATCCCTCTCTACACTCCCAGAGTCTCAGATTTCTCCCATTTGTAAGCCATGGTGGAGTGATGATAACACTTCTAATCATTTTTAAGTTCAGCTTATTCAGAATATTTTATAGAGTAACGGCAGAGCAAATTTTAACTGTTCTTTGACTTGTCAAAGTGATTGTGTCTAATTATAAGAGGCCAAATTTTAATTATAGTTGGAAAGACTGATGTGGCAGTGAAGAATATACAATTCTCAATTCCTCCGGAGCTTTAGAATGGAATCTGCTCCCACTGATTCCAAACTTTTGACTTTATTACATTGATCCTTATAATTCTTTTTTCTTATAACTTTTAGAAATCTATATCTAGCATTCTTTTTTTTCTAAGTAGGTGAAAGTTTTTCTTGGTCTTGTATAAAGTTCATGGGTAAAAAATTAATTTCTTTATGGAGGAAAATTGTTAAATCTCATCTTCAAAAATATATCCTGCCTCCTTTGATTTACCCTTTTGTGTAAATTACACATTTCCTTACTTAAAGTTCAGTTCTTTAAAAAGAAACTTTTATTTAATAAAATTGTGTGAGTTTTAACTTGATTAAGGATGACAGAATTTGAGATTTGGTGAATTTGGCATTGTGTTTTGTTTTTGAAACTTTTGCTATACTTATGTTTCAATGGCATTGCCTTAACTGAACCAAAGATTCAGCAAAAGCTCATACAAGAGATAAGCGGTAAGAAATCTATCACAGATTATTCATTTTGATTATGTGACTTGATGATTCTCTCGGTTAATTTAGAAACTGAAGGCCAGTGATGACTCATTTTTAATCCTCCTGGCTTCCTGTGAACTCCGCCTACCTGTTTTGCATTTGCCTCTGCTCAGAGAGATGCTCCAGTGTGGGTTCCTTTTGAGGGTGCTACATTTCAGACTTGAATGGCTGGGGCAATAGGCACCTGTGCGCCTTTAATTAAAAGCATAAGGAAAATATAATCAGGAATGGCAATTATGGCTAGGTTCAGCTCATCTAGGGACCCTGAGATTTTATTTATCATGTCACTAGAACCACATCTTTCAAAACTGGAAATGTGCATTTTAATAACTGAGAAGAAATATAGAGAGGCCTATATGTCTGTGGGTTCATCCTTCAGTCTTCTGGTGAATTGACTCTAGCTCTTTTTCCAATTTGTTTTATCCTTGAAAGTTTGATTTATAAATTGTTCTGTAAGTTTGTTTTTTTTAACAATAAGAACAAATATACAGGGTGGATGGAATGAGATTAGAAAAGAGAGGCCTGGAATAAGCCCTGCATATGTTACTGTTCCTGTTCAAAGGGAACAGAAAAACTGCTGACCGAATCTATACAGTCTTAAGCTAAATATATAAATAAATAAAATTAAAGTCACTTGGAATCATTGGTGGGTGTGGAACTTTGTTTTCCCAATTAATAAAAAATTCAAGAAATTAAAATGTGGATCTTGAAAGAAATATAAGTATCATATTCTTATAGCACATATTGTTATTTTTCTTTTGTCAAGTATATTAGTATTGAAAGACTTGGAAAGTGATTCTCAAACTAGTCTCACATAAAGAAAATGTCCTTCATCCCATCCCCAGAGATTATTATTCGAAACATTTGGGTAGAGCCTGGCAGCCTTCCTTTTGAGGATCTTCTCAGAAGATTCTTTTTTTTTTTTTTTTTGAGACAGAGTCTCACTTTGTTGCCCAGGCTAGAGTGAGTGCCGTGGCATCAGCCTAGCTCACAGCAACCTCAGTCTCCTGGGCTCAAGTGATCCTGCCTCAGGCTCCCGGGTAGCTGGGACTACAGGCATATGCCCCCATGCCCCGCTAAGTTTTTGTATATGTATTTTTAGTTGGTCAATTAATTTCTTCCTATTTTTAGTAGAGACGGGGTCTCGCTCAGGCTGGTTTTGAACTCCTGACCTTGAGCAATCCTCTCGCCTCGGCCTCCCAGAGTGCTAGGATTACAGGTGTGATCCACCGCGCCTGGCCTTATCAGAAGATTCTCATGCAGGTGGTTAGTAAACCACCCTTTGAGAAAAATCTCCTTAAGAGCTAAATCTAATTTTATATACAAATTCTGGCTTCTATTTTATGTTTTGAGCATTTATTCCTTCCAGGTTTCATAGACGTTTTGATGAAATAATATATGCGTCAGTGCTGCCTCCGTGCTCTTAGAAAGGCCCAATATACTGTCTTTCATGTTCTTCATAATACCTGTGTTTTCATGGACAGAATCAGAAAACCGCAGTGTTGGTGGGAATTTTTAGAGATAATGTCATACATCCTTCTGAAGAGCAGATGTTTGGCTAGGGCAGAGATGGGTTTGATGAAAGGGAAGTGGGGAGACATTAGGGAGCAGTGGGAAACACAGAGGAGGGGAAATAGGTCAGATCATGAGAATGCTGAAGGGCCACAAGGGCGTTAAGACCTGTTTTGGCAGGCACTAGGTGACCACTATGTGTTTGTGAGCAGGGGGCCAGCCAGATGCAAACAAGTGAACACTTGGGCTAGGAACACAAGGTACATGGTCCAGAAACAGAGGATCAAGGAACAGGTGGGTGACACAGACTGATTTTTCACCATAAAGACAGAAAGAAGCATGAATGAGGATGAGGGGCCCCTGAATTTGGCAGGGTCAACTTTGAAGGGTTTATGCAGTAGGGTTCTCCAAATCTGTGTTCCTAAAGGTCTGTAGCTGAAAAATTGCTCTTTTCATGCAATTGCATGTTATGGTGTGTAACACAAAGGCCACCCAGCTTGGCCATCAGGCCAGACCAGCCCCTCTGGATTTAGAAAGTTCTTGAATAATCACTACAGCTACTACTACCTTAAGATTGTGAGGCAAGGAGGGCACAGTTGTTCTCACTTTGGGCCGGAGAAACACTTAGGGAGTAAAGTAATTTATCAAAATTCACACATGGAGAAATTGTAAGGGTTCAGGTGCAAATCCGGGGCCAATTCAAACTTTATGTTTTAAAAAGGTATAATTTGTCTGATTATAAAGTGGTACATACTTCTAACAAATTATACCAAAATGAAAGACCTTCATGATCTCCCTCTTGAGAGAACAACTGAGAAAAATCCAGTGACTGCTGTTCCATATTTTTTTCTTGCGAATGCCAGTGTGCATTAAATATACATGTATTCATATTACAAGGATGAGTCGTACTTTATATGTTATTCCACAACTTGCTGTTTTCACTTAATTCTCAAACTTGGACAATGTCCTGGGTCATTGTATATAGGCGTAAGTCCTTTCTAATGGCTTCATCCATGACAGAGATTATTTCAAATAGTCCCCTATTGATGGCTATTTATTTTTATTTCTAGAATTTTAATATTTTTAAACAATGCTGCAGTGTGTGTCTATGTGTGTGTGAGAGAGTATGGGTTATATGGGCAGGGCAAACTATGGGGAAATCTTAGAATTGGAATTGCTTAGTCAACATGGATGCATATTATAAAGGAATATTGCCATTTTTTTCAGTCCTCATCAGCATTTAATATGATCAATCATGTAAATTTTATCAATCCACTAAGTAAAAATATCTTGTTTACATTCACAGGTTCTTAATTACTAGTGAGTTTAAACATTTTTTATGTTACTTAGCTGTTTATCTTTCTCGTATGCCTTGCTAATGTCATTTGCCCATTTTTTTTTCTCAGAAAGAAACGTTTAATAGGGACTTACTGACAGAAGCCATGTCTCCTGTGGTGGCAGTGGTGAGAGGAAGAAATGGGTAGGACAACTCAAGTTGATCCCCTCAGGGAGAGGCAAGAATGTTGTGTGAATCTGCCCACCATGGTCAGGATTTATGGGCAGGGTAGTTTTGATCCAAAGGCAGGATTTATAATAAAGTCTATGTCCTAGAGGCAGTCCCAGAACAGTGGTTAGTCAGAAGTCAACATGGCGGGGTAGCATCCAAGATGGAGTTTGGCTTAGCTTCCACACTCCACCCCGCAATCCAGCTCTTACAGTCTCACACACTATCCTTCTCCATGATGCTCCTTGAGCCTTTAATGGGGAGGGTGCTTGATATTGTGTAACTTTAGCAGCAGTGCCTTGGCGATGGACGACAGGTCAGGCCCAGTGGGTTTCCAAATGAGGGAGATTTTCAGGCTTTGAATCATCTCTAGTTTTCAGAATACTGTGATTTTGGTTTTCTCAGAAGGAGTAAAACAAGAGATATATAACATTAATAATTTGATATAATGTACACAAGGATTACAACGAAAAGAATTTATGTGCTAGAACAACAATCAAAAGAACTATTCCATTAGGGAACCATGGAGAAAATTACAACCCAGTTCTTCTTTAGGGACTTGTTATAACCAGGAAATAATTCAGAATTTAGTTCCAAATTATAGAAGAACTCAAAAACAATGGTTAGGGCTAGAATCTAATAACAAGCATACCATAGGTTTTATTTTCCTGAAACATTTTTTTTATCTCTAGTTTCCCCATTTCTACCAAGGATAAATCATAGTAGGGCCAATTTATTTGCAAAATAAATTTTAGTGTGATTTTACTTTGCCTAATTATTTGCATAAAGTACAGCAATTATTGGCCACATAGACTCTTTGTAAGTTGGTTTTGTAGCAACTTTCATAAGAAATTTCAGGTTACACTTTTTAAAAGCCTACAGCCAAGCCAAGGATTCACCATTAGACTGTGTTTATATTGCTTGTATGAATTGGCTGAATTCCTCTCTTATCCACGTCCCAAAATATCTTGAGATACCTAAGTTCATCAGAAAGTAACATTCTTTACTTACCACAGGTCAGGAATCTTACAAGAGAGACAGGGTACCAGGCCAGTCTTTCCAAGGGGCTTTTTTTTATTGACTTTATAAAGTCAAACTTAATTCCTCAAAGCAGTCTGGTCATATCTGAAAATATTCCATTCTAGGCAAAGCCTTAGTAAAATAAACAGTGTCTCCAATTGTTTCCTGTTACAAAAGGAAACATTCTTATTGAATTTATGCAAATAACTATATTGCCATAAAATAAGAATACTCACAAATTGTTTCCAAATTTTGGAGAAATCATGTAGAGAGAAAGATAAAGTTTGCTCACAAAAGATTACTTTGCCCAATTTCTCTAAGTTATACATAGCTCAAAAGGAAAAATCTTTTCCTAACTCTTCTTCACATTACCCGAGACACCAAGAGTATTTCGTTGTCAATATTATTTTATGTCTTTAGTCATAGGGACAGCTTCAGCTAATGTCCCATAGCAAGGGACATTAGTCTCATTTCACTTGGCCTGATTATTTGCGTTAAGTACAGCAATAGTTATGGGCCATATAGACTCTTTGTAAGTTGGTTTTGCTGAAATTTTCATAAGAACTTTCAGGTTAGACTTTTTAAAAGCCAGAAAGCCAAGGCAAGGATTCACTATAAGACTATGCTTGTAGTACTTGTGCAAATTGGGTGAATGTCCCAATTTGTAAATGCCCTTCAAATTCTCTACTCCAAAATCCCAGGAGTAATCATTGGGAGGTGATCATAGTCATTTGCCCATTTTTATTCAAGTCTTTATCTTTTTCTTATTATTCTGGGAATGTTTCCTATAATTTAGAGGAAGTAGATATTATAGCTGTTGGTGATGCAAACATTTTTTTTCCTTTGTTGTTCTCTTATTTTTTTAAAAGATTTTTAAAGGTACTATTTGATCATTTAAAAAAACATTTTGTTTTAAAATAATTTCAGACTTCCAAAAGATTGTCCCTTTCTCAGATTCCTCAAACATTAACAGGTTACATAACCTTACAATAGTTATCAAAATCAGTAAATTAATATTGATACAGTACTATTGTTTAATCTACAGATCTTATTCAAATTTCACCAAAGTCCTTCTTCTGGGTGAGGATCCAATCCAGGATCACACATTGCATTTAGTTGTTTTGTCTCCTTCGTCTCTTTTAATCTGGAATGATGGTTCATCATTCTTTCTGACTTTAGTTATCTTGACACTTTTCTTTAAGAGTACTGGCTGGTTGTTTGGTAGAAAAAATCCCTTGATTTAGGTTCATCTGATGTGTCTTCATGAGTATATGTAATCAAGGGAGCAACCTGGTCATGTGGTGGTCAAAAATATCTAGCCTAAAGAGGAAATGCTTAAGCTAACACTAGGAAGATAGATAGAAAGAAGAAGTGTGAACTGAGCGTGGAGTGCCTTTGCAATTGGCTTTGCATAGTGCATCTCAGCAGTTAGAAGCAGCCCCTGCACTAGGGCTTTCTATACTGCCTCTGAGCCATTAGAAGAAGCCAGTGTGTGGAGGAGAGGGTACGAGAAAGCTGATGAGAAGGCAGCTGGGTCAGACTAAGCTTTGTGGTGCTTATTAAGGATATACAATATTAATAGTAGTGGAAAGGCATTCGAAGGATTTATGCAAAGGAATGAGAGAATCTGAATCAGATTTTTAAAAGGTTACTACACTGTTGTATAGAATTCATTGAAAAGGAGCAAGATAGAAACGAATCGAACAATTAGAAGGCTGTTCTACAGACAGAAAAAAAGGGGGCATAGATTAGGGTGCCTCCAGGAACGATGGTGAGAAGATGCAGATTTGAGAGATGTCTTGGAGGGTGAATCTGAATCTGCACACATAGGTGGTAAGTTGGATGTGGGGTTGGGGGAGCATGCAGATGCAGGGTGGCTGTTTCCAGGGTTTGACAGTTTTTTTGTAGTTGATTGGATGTTGGTATCATTCGTTGAGATGCAAGAGATGATCCTTCACGTTCTGACAGCAAAGTCAGAGGCATCACCATCTCCATTCCTCTTAGATGCCAACATTTACAATGTCTTTTCTTATTTATGCTTCTGTATCTCATTATATCCACTTCCAAGTTCTGTGATTTTTTTTCCTCAGAATCTTCCCCAATAGCTCTTTATCCTTCTCCATTCCTTTTATTGCTTTTTAGTTCAGACCTGGGTGACCTCATTCCACAGTTGCAAATTTGCTTCCTCTCTGGGCTGCCAGCTCCTGTCCTCTCTGTGACTTTATCCATCACTGCCATATTATTTGAATTTCTTTTTTTTTTTGACAGAGTCTCGCTTTGTTGCCCAGGCTAGAGTGCTGTGGCATCAGCCTAGCTCACACCAACCTCAAACTCCTGGGCTCAAGCAATCCTACTGCCTCAGCCTCCTGAGTAGCTGGAACTACAGGCATGTGCCACCATGCCCAGCTAATTTTTTCTATATATATTAGTTGGCCAATTAATTTCTTTCTATTTATAGTAGAGATGGGGTCTCGCTCTTGCTCAGGCTGGTTTCAAACTCCTGATCTCGAGCTATCCGCCCGCCTCGGCCTCCCAGAGTGCTAGGATTATAGGTGTGAGCCACCTCGCCCAGCCTGAATTTCATAAATATGTACTTAAGTCTGGGTAGATCACCTTGTTGAGCAGAGTTGAAAATTAAATAAGAAGTTAAATATATTTGAGAGGACTCAGGTCAATTTCCAATTATAATTAAGACGATGAAGGTCATTTTGCCTACTGATCAGAAAAGACTGTGTCCTTATCTCCTTACTTAAAAATAAATTCCATATGGATCAAACATATTAATCCCAAAATACCTAACAATAAAAATACCAGAAGAAAAGATTGGTGGATATATTTTAAAATTTTTTATGATCAGGTAAGTTTGAAGACTTTTTAAAGAATGTTGAAAGACTCAGGTACCATAAAAAAGATAGATCCATTTGATAGCCTACATTTTAAATTTTTTATATAAAAATAAAACAACTTTCAACCAAGGATTTCAACTAAACTAATAAATGTAGAAGGAATGATGGAGATAGAAAAATCACCATTTTCAAACACATTAGTAATTGTCTCAGGCAAAAATATCTTTTGTTGCTAAGATTAGTGGGCAACAAGGGCATATTTGCATAGTTTCAAAATAACTTCCTCCAAGATCCTTTTTAATTACAAAGGGGAAATAATATCTTTACGGGGGGAATCCTGACAGACATAACAAAAACAAATGATCAAAGCTAATTTCACCAATAATCAAACAAACCGATGACATATGTCCCCTGATGCATTGTGGACATATAATCACTTTTGAGGGATTTTTGCCAAAAGATGCAAAACTCTCCTTGTTTCCTGTATTTTGTCTTCATAGGTTCACAGGTTTTATTTTGTAATTATGTAGAATTAATATCTTTACATGTCTCTACCTCAGGCCTATCTCCTAGCAGAATAGAAGATCTGTAAAATCAGATGTGTCTCTCTCCTTGCTCACCATTCTATCACCAGCTCCTAGCACTAAGTAGGGGCTTAATAAATAATGCTGAATACATGAATTTAACTGGAGCTAGCAGTATTTGTGGGAAAGATGTACTTAGCCTTGGAACATATTGAATGAAATATCACAGTTGGACACCCTGGTGGAAATGGATGGAGGACATTTGGAGGTACAGTGCTAAAGCTCTAATTAAGCTGAAGCCATGCGTCCTATAGAATAAAGCTATAGCAAGCGAAAAGACAGAAAATGAATATTTGGGATGCAGAGTGAGTGAGGAAGAAGGAAAAAGGAAACACCTCTACTTGGCAGAGGCCAAGGCAGGAGTCGGTTCTGAAGTAGAGAATGTTCACCTGCCCGAGGCCAGGCATTTGGGGGTTATTTGTAACTGTCTTATGGCAGTTTTACTTGATGCAGTGAGTCCGAAGTTTTAATGTGCATAAAAATATCCTGGGCTGCTTGATTAAAAAAAAAAGAGAGATCTCTGGGGCACACTTCCCAGAAATTCTGACTCAGTGGGGCCTAGAAATCTGTTTTTTTGTGGCCAGCGCCCGCCTCCACCATGTAGTTGTGGTCAGATGATCCAGGAGCCGCACCCGGAGGGAACAGTACACAGAGTTAGGGGGTGTCAGCGACAGGGAAGGGAGACAGAAGGGGATGAGAAGAGAGCAAACAGGAACAGCAGATGGCCACTTGCTAACAACTTTGCCAGTGTAAGGGGATCTTCAAGAGTTTTAAAACGGATTGACAGAGAAAGTTTCTGGAAGGACATGGTCTTTTTTGCTTTTGTCCACTGCATTAAAGAGATGGTCTCATGCAAAACCAAGCATATGAATGCAGGTAGGTCAGGTCATGTCAAACTGTTAAGATTCTTGTGGTTGGAGAACATCAGAGAAGTAGTGGCTGAGTATTTCAGGAGAGCTGTCTTTTGCTTTTGAATGGTAATGCTGGACTCAACTCATTTTGTTGAAGTACTGTCATAAGGAAATGTATGAAAATTAAATAAAATTGATTAATGATGTCCAAGGACTGACTCCGTCTCTGGGTAGGCAGGAAAATGATATTATTTTTAAAATTTATTTGTGAATTATTATGCTTCATTAAGTTAAGTACCTTTTGGATAGTACTTTCTTAAAAGCAAATTGCAGTAAAAATTGAAGTATATTAAAGTATACATTAAAGTTTCATGGCTTATGGGTGGCTTATCTTTGAAATGCTTTATTTCTAGGAATTTTTAGTATTTTAACAGCAGGATAGCAAAATTAACTCATATGGATTTATGGTGAAGAAGTATCTGTGTACAAATATGAATTTCTCCTCAACACCTTAAATTAATTTACCAAATGTTTTATAATACATGTTAATTGAATCATCACATTTTTAAAAAAACAGAATCTTAAATTAGTACATTTGTAAGCATATGGAGTGCCTTTTGAATACCACAAAATTTAGAATTTATATTAAAAACCAGCAAATGTTTTGAATTGAACTATGTCTTATCTTGGTAGAATAATTAATTATGCATTTGAATTCTTAGCTACATGGACCAGTCCACAGACACCAGATTATTCTGCTGAAGAAAAAAGTGAAGAAAATGAATGCCCTTTTATTTCTTTGGCAGGGAGGAAATTATGTAATGCTTAACTGAAATCTTCATTTCTGTAGTAAATGCTGTCATTTTTGTCCAAGGCTCTAGGATTTGACCTTCCCTTGGATTTCACTGATAACTATTAAAGGCTAATTTCCAGAGTTACTGTGTGACCAGGAGTATGACTCTTATGCATCTAGTTTTGAGTCCTTGTTCTATCATGTGCTCAAATTATTAATACTTACCTCTTCTAGGATTTAGTTTTCTCATCTGTAAAATGGAGATAATGGCAGTGATCATTTGTTGAGTGCTTACTGGCCCCAAGCATTGTGCTACATATGTTTTACAGGCATTATCTCACTTTACCTTTTCATCTCCCCTATTTGTTAGTTACTATCACCAATCTCTTTTGCAGTTGGGGAAGCTGTGATTCTGCAGTTAGGGTTGATAGAGCTAGAATTTGAAACCAGTGTTCTAACCTTAGAGATTGCATGTCTAATCCAGAGATTGCATGTCTAATCTCAAGGCTCAACTGCCTCTTATTTGAAAAGGATATTGTGGGGGCTGAGATCATGTGTATTAATGCATTCAGTTAATTAGGGAAGGAAAGCATTCTATTAATGGTACTTATTATTATTAGACAGTTCTATTATACAGTTCTTTCGCTACATTAAAGGTGACATATAATACTACAATAGTACTGCACCTACCCAGAACTCAGCCCAGAAGAATAAAAAGGCCTTTTAAGCAGCAAAATTAGCAATCATGTAGCACATTCACTGTAATCAGAGTGTGGTTCACTCACAAGTGATCCCTTCAGATCCATGCCCAGTCTACACTTTAATTTTACATATCAGCTGCAATAATTTTATTGGTGATATAACATAGATTAGAAGAGAGACAGAATTGAAGTCAAGAAGTTTAGTAAAGAAGTTACTTTTTAATTGATTTTCCCAAACCCACGACAGATTAAAAGGAGCAAATTAGAAATAGAGCGCAGTGTCGTTATTGGCAGGTATATTGAAACAAGACTGTGAGTTATCAAGAAAGGGTTAATGTTTGTATTTTAAGGTAAGGTAT
This sequence comes from Mirza zaza, assembly GCA_008750895.1. Taxonomy (NCBI): domain Eukaryota; kingdom Metazoa; phylum Chordata; class Mammalia; order Primates; family Cheirogaleidae; genus Mirza; species Mirza zaza. Next base: position 118,515 of record VSMD01134689.1, read on the forward strand.
AAGTACTATATCCTAGAACTGTTTCCTTCAAAAATATTAAAATCTCACAAAATTTTATTGTTATTATTTACTATTTTAACTCTTTGGAATCACTTTTTTCTTTTGCCATGGTATTCATGTAACTAAAGATGTGCTTATATTGTCAGAGGAACAGTATCGATTAGGCAGCTTATTACAGAACCCTAAGAGTGTCTTATATAATGGCATTTTTTTTATCTTACATAATAACAATGCAGAGGAGAATGGTTGCAGGGTAAGATCAGCAGCTCAGCCGTGTGAACAAGGAGCCCAGCTTGTCCCTGCCGCCCACCCCCTCGCCCCCACTTCCACCCTGGAGGCTCTACTGTCCTCCAGACATCAGCTGTCCTGAGGCTGGACCTGCTGGGTTTCAAGACGGCTGCTGTATTTCAAGACTTACGTGAAGTCACATGTCCAGCTGGTGAGAAGCCACAACTTCTCTAGGATGTCTCTTTCTATTAGAGGTGAAAATCTCTCAAAGAATCCTCCTAACAGATTTCCCCTCAGGTCCCATTGTCCAAGATTTGGTCCCTTGCCATGTCCTGACTGCAGGGGGAGACAGGGAAAGTGAATTTCTCTAGTGAGATTGGGCCCTGCCAGTAGGAAGAAGTAATAGGGGGAAGTTACACATCAACCATCTGATATCTACAATAGAAATCAACTTTTAGGAGAGGTCATTAACTTCACTTCTCTAACCATTTGCTGTGAGAAAGGACTGATTTCCTTTGAGTTTCCTACCACAAACTGGGAACTATAATGGAACTTTTATGTATTGCCTCATTTAAGCTTTATTTGAGTTCTTCTGAAAAGTTGTTATTGTCCCCACTTAATAGATGAAGATAAGGTGCACAAAGAGATTAAATAAGATGCTGGAGCATTCCCAACTGGAGATGGAATCTGGATTCTGCTAAAGGTGGGCAAGGCCCCCAGCCTGAGTTCCTGGTGCTGAGGGCACCCAACTGCTTGATCTTCGTGTCAGGATAAAAATTGGGTATTACTCCTTGCAAAATATTTTATGGCCCAGTGCATAACTTGATTGCTCCCAAAGAAGCCTAGACCTGCCTCAGAGTAATTTAAAACATGCATCAGGAGTGGCTGACTTAATCATCTTTCCTGTAGCAACTACATTCTTGCTAATACCCTAAACTATTCTGTTGTGACTGATACGATTTGACTGATATGATAAGTATAGGAAAAACATATCCAATAAAAGCTATTGCTAATATTCTGATCACATTTCATTTTTGTCTTACCAATATTTTAGTACAGATAAGCTATCATCTGGGACACAGCATATTTCTGATGTGCAGATATTATAGATTAGTGTGAAAAAAAATCGATGTAATCTTTGCTTATATTTTTTAAAAATCTTTCAAAAGAGGCATCAAGAGTGGGCCTAGAATTTGAGGCCCTTAGATTATCTTTTTCCTGAAGTATGTCCCAATCTGTAAGAGTATGACTCGGGCAATCTTTCTTTGTGCCTCTGTCATTTAGGGTGTGGGAAATGACCGTTTACCTCTCTTTATCTAAATAAGATTAAATCATTGCAGCCCATAGCCTGGGTTACAGTAATTTCCTTTATGTATCTCCAGCTAAGTCAGTTGAGCTATGTTCTTCCTGGAAAACATGAACTCTTACCCAGTGAGGAAAAGAAAGGCCTTGGCTGTTGGCTTGGCCAATTAGAAATGAGACTCCAGAAGGTGGCCTGAGGTGTTCCAGCCTCTCTCACCTGCCAGCAGGCTGCACTGCTTATCCAGGTCACTAGGGCACGCTGGTTGAAAGAAGAGCCGGGAGAAAACAACACGTTTGAGTGGTGGTCTCACTTGCTCTTCCTCTTTGCTGTGTGCTTAGTCTCTAAGGAGACTATTCACTGCCCGGTAGTCTGCTCTCTTTGTTCTGGAAGATATTGCTTTGTGTATGAAAGTGGGTCAGAATTCTGAGCTTAGCCACACACACATGAAAAGTATTTTAAAGAAGGAAGGAAAGAAAGAAGAGAAGAAGGGAGGGAGGTAAAAAAAAAGTTAAGGAAATTAAGGCTGAAAGTACTCACAAAATAAGCATCATACTAGGTCAGATATTGTCCTCTGTTCATTCTTGGCATTATTTGCTGCTGGTTTTAAAAGGCAGAATCCTGAGTTTTTTCTGCACTTCCTTAGGGAAGTTGAAACTTGGAGATATTGAAGGGACCCAAAAGCTGAGAGGCTGCTGCTATTGGGTATGGGGAGAGTAAACATTTATAAGCTCAGAGCTGTGAAATGTCAGTTTAGTGAGGGTTCTGGCCCCCTCCCAGGCTGCTCATGGATGGGGCCCATTTTTGCCACATCCCCTCTGGGCACAGTTGACTGCTCAGTTGATCCCAGGAGCTACCTGTTAGCGGAGCCTCTGGGATCAGGTCGCCACCATGTGTTCGTTGTGAAGGTATATGGTTCTGCCAGGCCAGTTCCCCATGCCCTTGTGAATCAGGATGAACAGAAAGCAGACACTCCTCTACTTCTCTATAAAAGGTCAGTTTAAAGAAAAAGAATAACTATCTTTGGAGGTTCCAGAGAGGAAAAAGGGCTAGAGATAAAAGCAAGAAGGTAGGAGCCCTCTAGCAATGGGAACTCTCAAGATGTATCTTACAGGTTAGATGGATCACAAAGCTGCAGTTCAGATGCCATCGGGCTACAAGAATGTGGCCTCCGCTGGGAGCACAGGTTAGGGAGCAGGCTGAGATTCGATCAGACATTGCTGATGAATGTTTGCAATTAGCTGTAAGCCACTCTGAAAGCAATGGAGTGGGGCTGTGGTAAGCCTCGCTGTGAATGGGGAAAATGAGCCTCCTAGGGGCTCAGTAGGGACAATAAGTTAAGTAAGTAGATAGTAAGTCCACTAGTAAATAGATGATAGAGCCAAGATCACACCCAGGCTTGTCTCACCCTAAGCGAATTTATATTTTATTCTTGCTGGACATTGAATACTTTCTGTCTGCCTTTGGCACTTTCTGGGTATCCTGCTTCAATATATTTCTGATCCTCCAAATTTCAATGTTTATTTTACCTTTAGCATCTGAAGTTATCTTCAACCTGCCTTCCCTGTGTTAGTTGCTGAAATGCGAAAAAATTAGAGAAGGCAGCCCAGCCAGTGTCATGCCAGCTCTCTGGTGTAGTTTATGTTACACGAATTATTTCCATCCCTGAAGTACTGTTTGCTTAAAATTATGGCACTTAAGTTGTTTGCCTTGCTTTTCCTCCTGTTGGAGTGGAAAATGTTATATTATGAAAATGGCTTCAATTTCCTCATCAGAGACTAAACATTCTATTTGCTTGATCCACTGCTGGAATAATAAATGTTCCAGATACTGCAAACAAGGCCCAGTGGTGCTAGTGCGAGATACTCTGATTTTTTTTTTTCAATTTTTATGTTTAGAGACAGGGATTTGTCTCACTTTGTTGCCCAGGCTGGCCTTGAACTCCTGGGATCAAGCAATCCTCCTGCCTCAGCCTCCCGAGTAGCTGGGACTACCAAGTGCATACGACCATGCCCAGTGGTGGGCACTCTTTTTTTTTAAAAAAAAAAAAGAGGAAAGCCAGAAATCTTAATTTTTATATGAAATCTCACAATGTTTAAATGTCGATACCTAATTTAAAAGTTAAAGGTTATTACAACAACCAAATTAAACATTTATGACTACCAAATGCTGGCTTTGGGGCCGTAGCTTATGATATCTACTACCGTGTTTCCCAAACATAAGGCCTACCCATAGGATAAGCCCTAGCAGGATTTCTAAGCATTTGTGCAGTAGAAGCCCTACCCCGAAAATAAGACCTAGTGATGGGCGTGGCTGCACAGCATATCTGCACAACCCATGCATTTCGTCTCGAAGCGGTAAAGAAGATGAGCAGCCCTTCTCATCTGCCCCATGAGAGCTCTATCGCTCGACATGAGAGATTGGGGCCAATGGTTCTAAAGGAAATAGAGTCGCAAGAAATTCAGGATGGAATTCGGGGTTTGGAGAGTTATGATGTTCCAGAAGAAGACGGCTTAACTATATTTGAATAAATGTAGATTGTCGTACCGTACTTAAAAAAAACAACACATCCCCTGAAAATAAGCCCTAGGGTATCTTCTTGAGGAAAAATAAATATAAGACCCTGTCTTATTTTTGGAGAAACATGGTAGTTTGGGGGATTGTGTGGTATGATTCTGAACAAGTCCGAAACTTCTTGATAGGTCAGTGGAGGCTCACAGGCTGAGCAGGGTTTAGATGAGCTGAGGGGAGGAAAGGAGAAAGGTTTTTGTGTCTGCTACTTCCTGTACCTGGGGCAAGCGTGTGGTTGCAGAACATACAGGATGCCGTGGTGAGGAAAGAGAATGTGTCTTTCCTTATGGGTACCTGTAATAATCTCCCTTGGGCTATACTGAATCATCTGAGACTTCTAGGTTAAATTTGCTGCCTTTTTCAGGATACAGGTCCAACTTCCTAAACAAAGACTCCAAATATTAAACAGGATAGAAATTTGTCTGTCTCATAGTAGTCTCTGAGTGTAAGCCAACTAGGGTACTCCTTTTTTCCTTCCTGCTTTGTCATGGGTCGTTGTCATGACCCAAGGTGAGTCATCTTCCTGTCAGCTGGAAGAAGGGGAAGGGATGAATGGAGAAGGCCATGACCCTTCCTTCAAAGTACAAGATCCAGATTCGGATAGATCACTTCTGTTCACACCATTTTGGCCAAAACTTGGTGACATGGCCATACCTTACTCCAAGAAAGGCTGGAAAATGTGGGTTTTATCTGCATGGCTGTGTGTCAGCTAAAAATGATGTATGACATCAGAAAGAGATCATGGATACAGCCAGGCGTTTAGCAGTCTGCCGCATTTGTACTTGTGGGTCTCAGGTTCTGTGGGGTAAAGTACATGTCATTGTACCCTCAGTTTAAATTTTCTAATTATTTTAGTAAGGCCCTAGTAGCACAAATGGAGGGTGATATTTGTCATTAGTTTTTCCTACTTTAGATTTTACGACCTACTTTATTTCTAATTAGATTTAAGTAGCATAGTGAGTTTTTGTTTTGTTTGTTTGCATAGTTGATCTAGAACAATGGTTTCCAAACTTTTTGGTCTTGGAATGCCTTTGCACTTGTAAAAATTACTATGGACACTAATAAGCTTTGTTTATGTGGGTTATATCTATATTACTGTATTAAAAATTAAAATAGACATTTAGAAGAGTATGCAAGTAAACATTCTAGTAATGGTTATACCCTCTGGTACTCTCCACTATGCAATCAGGAGAGATTGATGCTAATAAAAATAGGTAATGTTTTAGTAATATTATGAAAATAATACTGACTTCACAGACCCCCTAAAAGGATCTTGAGGAACCTGGACCATACTTTGAGAGCTACTGATCTAGAGAAGATACATGTTTATGTTAACTTTGGTAATTGTTTAAATTACAACTGTAAGTACCAAGACTAGAGATTAAAAATAAATTAAGACAGGACCACTGCCATCAACTAATGAATGGTTCAGGAAATAAGTTGACTAACCAATCTGTGAACATCTTTCATCTTAGATTTGAGGGAAGTTGGTATCTATTTCCGAATTCTTAATACATTTATATATGGGAGTTAATAGTGATTGTTTTTATCTGTAGTAATTTAATAACTTCTGGTGTTTAAGATATGTTTGATTAAACATGGTACATACAGAAGCTCATTCTGGTACATACAGAAGCTCATTACAGAGAAGTTTGTTTGTTCTGATGCACACTTACCTTTGTTTTTTTGGTCACCCAACCCTGAATCCATCTTTTCTCATTTGGCACATCCCACTGCCTCCTACAGGAATAGAAAGCACTAGATATTTGCATTTTCAGCCATCTTTGTAGCCAGACTGCAGGCGCGTGGCCTAGACTCTGCCAGTCAGACACCTCCAGCTCATGCTTTGAAATAGAAACTAGGGACACGCAGAAGTGTATGGCAGCTGCACATCCTTTCCGGGGCAGCAGGGAGTTTCTGGAGTTGCTGGTGTTGGTGGTGGAAGCTGCAGGCTCCTTTGTCACCAAGGGACAGAGACAGCAATGGTGTGTTCACCAGACCTGTGCTGCTCTGTGATTTGGGGCGATGTTCTTGAGTGTGCAGCTTCCAAACCTGGTTTCTCTGGCTATGCTAGAAATTTGTGGTTTTTCCATGATCCTTCTATGAATTCTAGAGTCAGTGCATTTGCCTGCAACTAAGTGCGTAATGCATTCTCACATGCAGTGTCCCTCAAAGTGTTTTTTGGAAACTTCATGTGTTGAAACCATATCCTGCCAATGCCTGTTTGTGGGCCTAAAACTGATGGATTCAGACTCCCTGTGGGTGAGTCCTAAGAATATGCATTTTAAATGATTTATATTATTTGGGTTACAGTAAAATTTAAGAACCACTGTCCTAGTGTTTCCAGCTTTTAAAATTATCTGCTTTCTGTTTATAGATCTCAGTAACCCTTAAAAGAAATAGTTCTACTCTTTTACAAGTCCCTAATCAGTGACTGACTAGTACTTCGTGGTTCCCCTCTTTTCCCACTCACTACGTTCCACATAAGCCTTTGTTCTGTCTTTTAACTCTTTTAAAGTCTTTTTTCTGGTTTATTTCTTCAGGAATCTGGGCATGACTTAACTAGGTCCTCTGCTCGTGGTCTCGCAAGGCAGCATTCGAGGTGTCGACCTGGGCTAGGGTCTCATCAGAGCCTCAGAGTCCTCCTCCAAGCTCGTGTAGTTATTGGCAGAATTAATTTCCTTGTATCTGTGGATCACATGGCAGCTGAGTCTTTAAGCCCAGCAAGAGAATATTCCTTTTCAAGGTCTTACCTGATTAGGTCAGGCCCACCCGGGATGAGCTCCCTTTTGGTTACCTTAACATCAACTGATTAAGGGCCTTACAGTATCTCTTTATCTTTGCCACATGATGTAACATAATCATGGGAGTAATATTCCATCACCTTTGCTGTCTTCTGTTGGTTAGAAGCCAGTTACAGGTCTCATCCACACTCAAAGGAAGAGGATTATGCAAATCTATGGTTAAGAAGGGGCAGGAATCACAGAGCCATCCTAAAATTCTGCGTCCCACAGCTCTAAGGCTGAGTTTAAACCCAGACTGGCTTCAGATTGAAGAGTCTATGGCCCCAGAGTTCATGCTTTTAACTGCTATGATCTTTTTTCCTTTGAAGAAGATGACCCTATAATACTTTATAACCTTGCATAGAGTTCTAAGTAAGGTAAACCCCCAGCAGATTCCTACTGGGGACTGGTCAAACATCAATTCCCTGCATACTTCCACTTTTGATGGTCAGGTTCAAGAAACCATAACCACCAGCTGTTTTGTATTTTCAGAAAGAGATTTCTAACAGTCTCTCTAAACATTCAGATTATATAAATTATGTCAGTTTGTTCATGTTCTTCTGAGGCAGGAATAACTCTGGGGTTTGGGATTTGAGACGTTGGTTCTCACAAAATAACTATAGCTCTGCTTTTTGTCTTTGAAACAGATGAAGTGATTGAGAAGAAACGGTGAACATCTTCATTTTTGTAGACAGAACAACATGGATCAGCCACTTACTGTGAATTCTCTGGTAAGTCACAGCACCTGATATTTCACATATGGTTGGAAAGCCCAGAAAGAAGAACAGAAACATACCAAATGTGAAATGAGTCATAATTACTTTAAGAAGTTTAGCCCTTGTGTTAATAGTTTTTCATCAGTGTGGCCGTATCCTTTGAGGAAGTGACTAATAATGCCATCTGAACAAGATTTAAAAATAGATCTTTTATTTTCCTGAAAAAGTCTGAAATTGTAATTTATCTGGCAAGATTCCAGGAGTATAACCTTTTGGCAAACAACAGAAAGAAGAATTTCAGAATTGACATCTTAGCAGGTACTTAAACCTCATTGGTGCCTTAGCTTTCTTTGCAGATAAAAATTGGAGGCTCACCTACCTTATGGGATAATAACTAAGGAAAATATATGTTTAACACCTAGGTGTTGCTTTGGATTCTTTGTGTAAATATCTGCACACTTGAAACTCTTGTTCTCACTTTTCCCCTCACTGCCCAGCACCACATGCACTTTCTCTAATTCCATCTTAAAAGAAGCTTTTGCTGGAGAGGAAATAACAGGGGCTTTGGGATCACATGGGCTTATTCTGCGTCCCAGATCGGTCTTTGGGCATGAATGTAGGCATGTTACTTAATCTCCATGGCTCTGATTTTGTACTTTGTGCATTATGACGATTGGAAACAATATTTTTGATACTCCCAGACTATCACTGTGGCTTGATCAATAGAAGCTGTCGTCATCATCCCCCTCTACCTGATGATTCTCTCTGACCTATTCACTGCAACCTTGTAGCAGTAGCTCAGCAGGATACTAAATGCCCTGCACACACATAGTCTAGCACTGGGACATAAAGGAAGAGAGGGCCTGGTTCTTGCACTGAAATAGGTTGTGACATAATGTTTTCTCTTGTTCAAAAAAGGCCTTCAGGCTGGGCGCGGTGGCTCATGCCTGTAATCCTAGCACTCTGGGAGGCCGAGGCGGGAGGATTGGTCAAGGTTAGGAGTTCAAAACCAGCCTGAGCAAGAGCAAGACCCCATCTCTACTATAAATAGAAAGAAATTAATTGGCCAACTAACATATATATAGAAAAAATTAGCCGGGCATGGTGGTGCATGCCTGTAGTCCCAGCTACTTGGGAGGCTGAGGCAGGAGGATCGCTTGAGCCCAGGAGTTTGAGGTTTCTGTGAGCTAGGCTGACGCCATGGCACTCACTCTAGCCTGGGCAACAAAGTGAGACTGTCTCAAAAAAAAAAAGGCCTTCACAGGAGCTTAGTTGTTTTTAGAATATGTTTAGAAGTAGACAATTGCAGAAGCCTTTTCACTTTCTGACCCCATGTTGTCATTCTACTGTGGGTTAATAAAGATTACCCCATTTCCCCCTCTGCAGAGGAAGGAGTCATCTGTATGGCATGTCTTCTGTGTTTCTCTAGAGCATTATATAGGAATAATTGAAATTTGTTATATATGTCACCATGAAAATAAACACTAAGGCTTTTCATCTGAAAAATTTGTGTTTTTATCCAAGAGACTCACTCATGCAACTGAAATATTATAGATTAATGAAGACTTGAGGTTGTTTTCTAGCTTATCTCTGAAATCAATTTTAAATTTGAGAAGGATGGGACCATTCAGTAATGGAAAAATCAATTTTATTTCTATCATCAGGGCAAAAAGGAATCTAATTAGAGTCTCTTGTTGCTCCTTTTTCTTTCTTCCTCACTTTTTTCTCTCTCTTACCTGATACACTTATTATCACCTATATTGCAGGGAATATGCTACATCCCAGGGAACAGAGATAAATGGAAAATGATAACTTTCAAAACCCCTTAAGAGGTTAGAAACACTTGTACAGAAATAATTATAATTCAGTGTGGACTATATAATAGTAAAATATAAACACATTACTTTTACATATGTAGGAGGCTGTAAGTCCCCTAGAAAATGCTCTAATTTTCATAGATTTTTTTTCCAGTCATTTTGACATCATCTGATGTAATTGAAGTAATTACCTATGGTCGAATAACAGTATTTTCATTTAGGGCTGTTGAGTTCTACAGGTGAGTGTGAATATGTAAAAGTGAATGAATTGCTGTAGTATTTGAGATGTCTTAGCTGGAAAAGACTACAAATACTCAAGCCTGAGGCATGGGGCTCATAAGCTCCAATTCCTTTCTCTGATGTGGGGAAACCACATAACAGAAGGTGCAGGAGACACAATGTGCTTTTGACTTAATGGAGCCTTAAGAAACAAGTTTATAGTTCTCTTGTTATATATTAAACCTTTAGGGCCAAGAATCCATTTCAGATCGCTGTGATTCTATCAGCTATAAAATTACCACCAAAGTAGACCAGATGGCATTGGAAAGACTCCAGGTATCTAATTTACTGCGGCCTGCCCTTAACGGCTGGTTCAGTAATCCATAGCTAGATTAAAAGTATGCCTACTTGATTTCTTTCACAGCTTTCTACAGACTCGAATCAAGTGCTTCACCTACACTGTAGTCAGATTTGCAACCAAAATTACCTTAAACTGATGGAGGCGGCCAAGGAAAGCTAAATTTGCTCTGGGCTGACTCCATTCTTGAAGCATCCAATGATGGTAGAGTGGTTGGTCTAGAGCTGTGCTTCTCAAACTGTGGCATGCGTAACTACCTCTGAGAACACCAGTTCACATCGATTTTCTAGTTTTACTTCAGAGATACTGTGTCTGTAGATCTGAGCTATAATTTGCATTTTTAAGAAACTCCTAGTTGATGCTTATACTGCTACTACATCATACTTTAAGACCCATTGGTCTAAAGTAAGGGTCAGCAAACTGTGCTCTAAGGGCCAAATCACCTGCTTGTTTTTATAAATAAAAATTTTTGGAACACAGCCGGGCTCATTTTTTTTATTTTTTGTTTATGCCAGCTTTCATGCTGAGAGAGCTGAATTCAAGTTGCAACAGAGACCTTGACTGGCAAAGCCTAAGATATTTGCTATCCAGCCCTTAACAGAAAAAATTTTCTGACTTTTTGCCTTTCTCAAGCACTGACTTTTTATTAAATAATTGAATAATTATTCTGATTGTGTATATTTTATACTTTACCAAATGTATAGATACTGGTTTTATTAATAAAATTCAAATGTATCAATTATTAGGTCATTAAATATGAAATGTCCGATCTTGAATCAAAAGTTTAGTTTATCATATCTCAAACAAGAGGAAGTACAATTAATCAAAGTGCGCACCTAAACTATCGACACAGTTTTGCCATCTTAATGGAAGCTTGATTATGCCAGCAGCAAAGAAGCCTGGAGAGCTAGTGACAATGAAATTGCAAAAGGCATTTTCCACGGCTTGTTGAGAATTGAATATTTTTCCTTGCAAGAAGTGGTCCAAAGCTGGGAAGAAGTGGTAGTCAGTTGGTGCAAGGTCTGGTAAATACGATTGGTGACAGAGAGTTTCAACCCCAGTCTGTAGTTTGAGCAGCATTGTTCGTGAGACATGTGGTCAAGCGTTGTCTTGCAAGAGGATTGCCTGTCTCTATTAACCAATCTCAGCTGCGTAATCACAGACATCCTCATCATTCGTCTAGTTGGTTACCGTAGACATCTATCTACTATATTAACTCTTATGAAAAAATTTTCTTAGGTATTGGTGTCACGTTTTTAGTAGAGAAAACACATCCATAATACCAGTCATATATTCTTATTATAATCAGAGATTTAAATTTTGCTTTGCAGAAAAAGTTAGCTGCTATGCCTGACCATACGGATGTTTCCCTGAGCCCAGAAGAGCGAGTCCGTGCCCTGAGCAAGCTTGGTTGCAATATCACCATCAGTGAAGACATCACTCCGAGACGCTACTTTAGATCTGGAGTGGAAATGGAGAGGATGGCATCTGTGTATCTGGAAGAAGGAAATTTGGAAAATGCCTTTGTTCTTTATAATAAATTTATTACGTAAGTCTTTTGTTTTGGAGGCACTTGAAATGAGAAAATTAGAAAAAATATTTACATGATATTTTGATGTGGCAGTGTTGATACTGAGAATATTTTCATGTTCAGACTAGTATTACAACCTCCAAAAGCATTAAATGTCTAAGTTTTTAAATTACCTAGTAAGGCACCCCAAGGTATCCCCATGCCATCTCTGAGGCTTAGGGGTGGGAAGAAGGTCAGGCAGGGGATGAGGCTCAGGAATATCAGATTCGCTCTCAGCAGGTTAACACAGGAGCCTGCAAGTATAATTGCTGGTTTCCTGTCCTTCTCACCCACAGGAATATAAGCTGTCTGAGAGCAGGAGCTATAGTGCAGCTCCATTGATAGTACCTGGAAGATGCCATCAACATTTTGAAATTTTGATTCGGTGGCTTGAAACTAGTTGACAAGTTGTGGAACAAAGGAAGGATCTGATTCAGGTTCAGGGATAGGATACAGGTATCAGTTTTGTGTATTACTATTGTTGTTTTTAAAGCAGTTTATTTGGCTATGTAAGAATGCCATGTACAAAAGAACTTTCAAAATGTTGAGTAAAAATGTCTACATCAAAACATCCATGAAAAATATTATATGTCCTATTAGATAAATATTTGTTAGTAACATATCCTAGTTTAAGAGTTGACAAAAATGAGATTTGGACTTTCCTTACTAATGTGGCAGCTTATTGGTTGAAAGGATCTTCTTTTAGCAATGATTATTTAATCTATGCTGAACATATTTTTTGTTTTAACTGAAAGACACATATTGATTAATTTTATTAGTTTATTTTTTATTTTTTTACTTTTATTTTTAACTGACAAAAATTATATATGTCTATAGTGTGCAACATGATGTTTTGATATATATATACATATACTGTAGAATGCTAAATCAAGCTAATTAACACACTTATTACTTCACATACCTTTTTTTTGTAGTCAGAACATTTAAAATCTACTCTCTTCACAGTTTTCAAGTATAGGATACTTTGTTATTAACTATAATTACTGTGTTGTACACTGCATCTCCTGAACTTATTCCTGTTGTCTAACTGAAATTTTGTATCCTTTGACCAACATCTCCCCACCTCTCACTCCCACACACCAGCCCTTAGTAACCATCATTTTATTCTCTGCTCCTATGAATTCAACTTTTTAAGATTCTTTCTACATACAAATGAAATCAGTATTTGTCTTTCTGTGCCTGGCTTATTTCAGTTGTAATTTCACTAGCTTAGTTGGAGACTTAAACCCCAAGAACATTTAGGAAGTTGAAAAGATAAAATATTTTTAAAACTACATACTATGATTCTACCAAAGGCAAAATTAAAATCAATTTACATGGCATACAAATTGGGATCTGCATTTTATATTTTGAGACAGCATCTCTCTCGCTCTTTTGCCTGGACCAGAGTGCAGTGGCATCATTTTAGGTCACTGCAACCTCAAACTCCTGTGCTCAAGTGATCCTCCTGCTTCAGCCTCCTGAGTAGCTGGGACTATAGCCATGCACCACCGTGCTCAACTTACTTTTTGTAGAGATGGGGTCCTGCTATTGCCCAGGCTGGTCTGGAACTCTTGGCCTCAGGAGATCTTCCTGCCTTAGCCTTCCAAAGTGCTGGGAATGAGGGCATGAGGGACCTGATCAGCATTTTATTAAAGTCACTTAACTTGAAAATTTAGAGAATGGTTGACAACGTTTACCCTATCTGGGGAAATCACTTGTGTTCAGAAAGTTAAGCATTAAATATGAAATTGGAGGTTATTCTCTACTATTGATAGACAAAATCTTCCAAAACTTTTTATTTCTGAACTATAAGTTACCAATTGATAATTTGCTTGTCACCTTCTACTTCAGTTTTGCACATGCTCCTATGGAATTGTGAGTATGGTGAAGGAGAAGATTCACTGTACCTTCTGAATTACTGAGTAATCAGAGTATTTGAATTCTCTTGTGGCATTAGTGGTGGATAATTTATAATTCATTTATTCTCCGTGGGCCTCCATTCCTCATCTACAAATGAAAGACTACATATATGTGATTTTATTTATACATAAATAACATTTATATATGTATAAATATTATTTATGTATAAATCTTTAGGCAGATATCAACTTTTATGTAGCCTTTTTAAGACTTAATTTTCTCATTTGAGAAGTAGGAATTATGCTACCAGTCCTATCTATCCTATAGTCTTGTCATTAGGTGAAATGAGGTGATGAAAACATATATATAAATATATTCGTGTATGAGACAGATTTGTAAACAACAGAATCATTAAATATAAGGTATAACATAGTAGCTGATCAGAAATAGCATATACATATCCATCAAGGGTTATTCATTCATTTTACAAATATTTATTGAGCACTTATTATGAACTGGATGCTATTCTTGAGACTCGGGATACATCAGTGAATAAAAGAGAGAACCCCTGCCCTTGTGGACGCAGTATATTCACTTTACTTGCAAGTGATGCACCTGGCTTGCTGTAGGGATTTTCCTTTAAACCTGCTGTCTCTTGTTCCTGAAAAAGATGATGAAAAATAATAGAACTCCTAATTATCACCTCCTACTCCACTAGGAAGTTTGGTTGTCATTTCCCTTCATTATGAATTTTCAGTTAAGAGTTTTTGCTACATACACAACGGCGCTGATTCGTTGGTGGCTGTTTGAATCTTTTATAAGGGTGAGAAGGGATTTATATCAGTTTTTCCAAACTCTTGTTTTTATGTGATCATCCCTGTTGTCAGCATGGCACATAAGTAAGATGGTGCTCTCACGGGGTTAAGCATCCAGGACCTGAGAAAGGTCAAAGTGACTTGATCCATTTAAGGGGGTACCCTGACCTTAACTCTGTTAGCATCAATGCTTAGTTTGTTGAGCTTAACTACCCTGTAATACCAAAATAATACTTATGCCAACCTTTACTGAAAAGGCAGATAGAAAGACTAGAGGTTAAATAAGTTATTAAACATGTCAGTTTTTGAAAGGATGCTCATTCTCGTATTATTAATAGAAACCGTTATTGAGCTTTTGCTGTCAGTTAATGCTAAAGACATGCTTTCTCTTTCTCCAGTTTGTTTGTAGAAAAGCTTCCTAGCCATCGAGATTACCAGCAATGTGCAGTACCCGAAAAGCAGGACATTATGAAGGTATTGTGGGGTTGATTTCCACTGTGGGATCAAATGCTCCATAAGTGTCCATTATTGATTTACCCTTCCTCTCCTTTCCTCCTCTTTCTCTTCCTCTTGAGAGTTTGAGTGCAAGAAATTCATTCCATTAGCCACGATGTTTCGATTTCTTAGACATTTAATGATCATTACTGAGCCAGCTTGAGTGTCTAATTGATGCTGGGAAGAGAGAAAGAAAGAAAGAAAAAGGTCACCTTATGGTGTGAAAAAGGAATTATTTTACAATTCCTTGCAGAGATTGAGATAATGAACTTGTTTGAGATAATGATTTTGGCTGGTTTTGATTATTCTGTACAGTCCTGATCCCAATAACTATTTCAAAATCAGTGTTGATTATTAAGACTTAAGCCACAAAGTTCTAGCTTTTTACCTCCTATGGTACTGAAGGGCTTTTGGATAATAAAGTATTGTTGGTAGGGTGAGGGTGGCCTAAAATATTCTCAGAGAAAAGAAAAATTATTGCAGTGCATTTATTTATCATCAATATTTGCTACATCTATAGTTCCAACTATCTTTAGCTGAAAATACATGGAATATGTGATTGATTACAAACCTAGTACCTAAAAATCGGGTACCTGCCTAAACATAAACAGTAGAGTCAATAAAGGTCTTCCAAAAGCGAAAATATTTTTTCTTCCCTGCAGAAAATGTGTATTTTAGACTCCTAAAAAAGAGAGATTTATTTTTCTGCCATCATCTTTGGTTACTTGATTTGACTTGATTTCTAATACACATACCAGCTGTTTTTCTTTCTCAGCTGATGATCTGAAAGAGTATATTGAAAATCCCACTAATCACTATGTATATATATTTTTAAAAGAAACTGAAGGAGATTGCATTCCCAAGGACAGATGAATTGAAAAAGGACCTTTTAAAGAAATATAACATAGAATACCAAGAATATTTGCAAAGCAAAGTAAGTTCAGTTGGTACATTTATTTCATGACTGTTTTCTGTGCAAATATTTTGTGAATATCATTTTTATGTGCTGAGTTTCTTAAATGTCATATGCACTTAAATTAAAAAGGAAAGATGCAATGATGTGAAACCAATAAAAAAACTATGTTTATGTCCAGTTTAAATTAAGCACTTGGACCAAACATGTGGTATTTCTCTTTCCCTACAACACCTAATAAAGCAATGCATTAGGAAATACATTTCTTACAGTGATTTAAATAGAGCTTTTTGACCAATTCTTACCCATGTGACCTTGAGCCAGATGGCTGTTCTTTGCCAGATGAACAGAAGCAGTAGGAGGTAGGAAGAGCAGTGTATGGTTTCTGATGCCTTGGAAATGTGAATTTGATTCTTAAATATTACAGTCAATATTAGATTGAGATGGAAGACCAGCTAACCATATGGATGAAATGTAAGAGTGAACATGATAATGACGTCTCAGGGATAGAAAGGCATCGAAAGGAGAATGACCAGTCAGTCTATGGGATACTCAAGTTCAACTTGTGAATTCTTAATTTTCATAGCATCATTACAAGTGTTGCTTTGCTTTTTTCATTCGTTTGTGTTTTATTTGCTTTGGAGGTTGCCGCCTTCTTTGACTCTCAGGTCAATTCAGTTTCATCAGCTCTGAAAATGGTCATTGAGCTTCTTGACTTTCTATGGGCATAATTGGAAGGCTGGTTGGAGTGAGATGTTTACACTAAGTGGTAGAGGCAATGTTGAAATTGGAAGTTTCCATCAAGTTTGGACATTTAATAATTTGATTTGAAACATAAAAGATAAAAATGATCTTGAAGGTTAAGACAAAGCAGTAGCAAGGGAGAGAAAAGCCTCCCTTCCACTCTCAGAAGTGTGCACAATCTTCCCCTTCAGAACCTCGTCATCTGTCCACGTTCTGCCTTTGGTGATGCCCGGCACCTCCCATCCACAATAGTGCTCCACATAGACTCTCTGGGGGGGGGGGCGTAGCATGGCAGCATCTATGCCTAGAAGAGGTAAACAGACATACCTGTGAGCTGTCGCTACCTCAGCACCAGCATTGCCTGGAAGCTTGTTAGACACGCAGAATCTCAGGCCCTAAGTCCAGACCTGCTGAGTCAGAATTTGCAACTGTAACAAGACCCAGGGTGAATCCGGTGCATGTGGAAACGCTGCTGTGAGCTGTGTCCTTCCCCAACCCCACCTTACGGGAGCTCTTAAAATCTAGTTTCTTTCAAAGTCATTTGGAAAACTTACTAAAATTTCATATTCTCTGACATAATAATGCCTGGAAATTTTGTTCCAACTAGGGAGCTTGGGTGACTCCTTTTTAACAAAACTCCTGGTCAGTTCTGGTAGAGATGGTTGAAATACATTTTGAGAACCATTTTTTAGTGATTCCCCCTTCTCCATAGAGTTCCAGCAGAGTATGAGTTAGAGTCAGATGCAGATGGTTCTAGGGTGGCACGGTCCCATAGAACTTCCTGTGATGGTGGAAATGTTCTGTGTGGCACTCCCCAGTGTGGTAGCCACTAGCCATATGTGGCTATTGGGTACTTAAGTGTGACTAGTGAGACTGAGGAACTGAATTTCTAATTTTATTTAATTTTAATTAATTTAAGTTGAAGTAACCACACGTGGCTACTGGCTATTTTGGAAGTGCTACTATATTGGAAGTGCCGTCTAGAGGTAAGATTTTTTTGTTCCATATGGCCTGCCGGTCAGGCTAAGCAGACAACCCTGACCTTGACTTTCTAGTATTCAGACGTGCAATGGAATGGCAGGATTGCCATGGCCTGTCTCTGGTAAAATATGAGTGGACTGAGAACTGCAGTCTTACTCAGATCGAGGAGCTTTTGCTGTGATGTTGTGTATGTCCAGTATTTCTCTTTTTCTCTGTCTGCTAGAAGATTGAAAATGTCTCATCCCAGTTCAATATTTTTTGCCTTGGAAACTAACCTTTTCTTCTGGCCACCACATTTTTTTTTAGAACAAATATAAAGCCGAAATTCTCAAAAAACTAGAGCATCAGAGATTGATAGAGGCAGAAAGGAAGCGGATTGCTCAGATGCGCCAACAGCAGCTGGAATCGGAGCAGTTTCTGTTTTTCGAAGATCAACTCAAGAAGCAAGAGTTAGCCCGAGGTCAGACGCGAAGCCAGGAGACCTCCGCGGCGCTGTCAGAGCAGATTGACGGCAGTGCTTTGTCCTGCCTTTCCCCGCACCAGAACAATTCCTTGCTGAATGTACTTGCAGATCAACCTAATAAAAGCGATGCCACCAACTACGCCAGCCACTCTCCTCCTGTGAACAGAGCCTTAACGCCAGCTGCTACCCTAAGTGCTGTTCAGAGTAAGTGACGAAAGTCAGCCGTGCAAAACGTGGAGGCTCCTCTGATGGAACCATATTTCCGTAGCAGCTGAGTTCTCCTTGTTTCATATTAATTGTAGTAAGACCCCTACATTATATAGTGTCAGCGATAGAACTAACCTTTCTGTACTCTCTGGCTTTTACTATATATAGCCCTAAAATTCAGGAAACATGATTTGCTCTCTATAGACGAGAACCTCTATAATAAATGGGACTGTATTTTGTCATCGAACAGAAATTTTAAATGAGAATGCCAATCATTTTTTTCTTCCACGTATTTTAACTAAGAAAACACATACATCTTAAAGGTAAACACTTACTCTAGAGAGGAAAGATGTTGAGAAAATTGTGTGTCCAGACCTTTGCTCAGTAATAAAATATTTATACATACTATATTTTAGCATTATCTCTGGACCAAGAGGCTCTCATACACACAGGTAACCTCCAAATAGATTTTGTGTTTCTACAACAATTAGTGCTATTCAGCATTGCTAGATCAGTGCTGGCAAACTTCTAAAATCAAACAGAATTCTTCCTGACATGTCAGGTGGAATTTTTGTGTTTCCATTTATTTTAAATGAGTTATGGTAGGCATCCATTTCATAAGTTACTTTACTGCTAATTATTTCCAAAAATATGTTTTACTTACTGATCACCAACTTTCGTAAAGATATAAGTAACATCTGCTAAACACAATAAAGAATGTTTACCCTATGTCTTATGAGATATGAGATGCATTCTGTATTGCCTAAGCATTTAACAGTATGTTATCTTCATGCCAAAAGAAAACATACATGTAAAGAATTGATCCAAGGCACAGACATGTAAAAGTGCTTACACCTTCCCACTTTGTTTATAAATTATTTATATACAAAATGTAATTTTACCTTCCTTCTAGTCAATATTTACTTTTAAGAGTTTTTAAATAAAATATGGGAAGTGGAGCACCTGATCATTTTATTTTTGAAAATTTATATTTAACTCCAATTGCTTGCCAAAAACAATGCTGAAGGATGGAGACATAAGATGTGGTTTTTTTTTAGCTTTCTCTCTCTCTCTCTTTTTTTTTTTTTTTTTTTTTTTGTTTCTTAAATTTAGTGGTTGAAGGACTGAGATGTGTAGTTTTACCAAAAGATCTTTGCCACAGATTTCTGCAGCTGGCAGACTCTAATACAGTGAGAGGAATAGAAACCTGTGGAATCCTCTGTGGAAAACTGGTATGGTCTAATTTTAAATCTTCCTGCACAGGATAGTTTAAATAGTACTAGCTTTCTTGTGATAAGCAGAACAGAATAAAAGCATGCTAAGATTTATAAATATTGTGAAATTAACTTTACATAGATTAATTTCATAAAACTACTGTTATTATTAATGGAATTATTTTTCTAGAAAATGGATCATAAAATTTCAGGGACACTATGAACCCTTGTCTTAAAGAATCAATCAAACCAAAATTAAATCTTTGATTAGAAAAATGATATAGACTATGGGTATTCAGATTTCCCAATCCAGCTAGTTTGCTAAAACAAATTTCCATTGCAATTGTTAGTTTTACATACATTCATATAATTAACTTTCTACCTGTTATTACCTGTGGCAGGTATCATCTTGCCATCCTTGTTCAGGCACACTTGGAACAAAAGTAGGGTTTTGTTGTGTTCTTTAGTTTAAGGCAGTAGTTTCAACAAACTAAGTCTATAAGCACAGGGAATATTTAATTATGGAAGATATTATCAGAAGTATTTGAGGAAAGCCAATGTTGAAACAGAAGGATAGGAAAGAGATTAGATGCATTCAATTTCCTACCTGCAACAAAGATGAATAATGTTTCTTTGGAAGTGTCGTTGTGTAGTCTGTTTTGGGGATCAGTTTATATTTCTGAGTCCAGGCACATTGTAAGCCCTCAACAGTTAGCTTCGGAACAGCGGTTTAATTGAATATATGTTTTAGTCAATACACATTCTCCTGCTGTATTCCAGTGTTTTGTCATCACTTTTCCTCCAAGAGAGAGGAAGCCATTGGTGACAAGCAGAACAATGACCATCCACAGGCACCCCCATTGCCCTTCAGGGGGCAGTGTGCAATTGCTGCTTGCTCCTCCTATGCTGTATTTCGTTTCATTAATTGATTCATTCATTATCCATTCACTCTTTCATCAGCAAACATTTACTGATACCTGTATGCGCCAGGCCAGGTGCTGTGCTAGGTGTTGGCATTCACCTACAGCACCTGCAACAGCCAGGGTCCCTGCCAACGAAGCTCACACGATGCTGTAAAGGCCAGCCTGCCTGGGTGAAGACAGCCTTTTGGGGCACAAACATCTCTTACTTGAGGATCCAAGCACACTTCACAACCCTCTTCTTCCTTTCAACTCTTATCTTATAAGCCTAAGGGTGGGGGGTAATTTGTTTTTCCTTTCTCCTTATCTAATTGTAAATCCAAAACATTATCTTAACTATAGAAGATTCCAGGGAGTCCTCCCAATATTAGATGAAGGTCTTGTCTTGAAGTAAAATTAAATATAACTAGTAAAATAAAAACGAAACCATCAACCTCTACAACCCTAAGAAACACCCTTCAGTAACACCACAACATTAACTAGTTTCTTCCCCTCCAAGTAAACCTGCTCGTTTCTTTCTGACTTTTCCATCGTGTAGATATAATATATCGAGACATTATTTATTAACTAAACTTCCAGGGACCAGCCTAGAATGCTAACTCCTATTTATGATACGTTTCTTGTTGTGAAAATGGATTTCACGCCCCGAACAAGTGACTCTCAAACTTTTGGCAAAGAATCTATTTTTTTTACCTTTGGGACTTTGTGTAATGGGATGTGTCTGAGGCTGGGAGCAGCACAAGCAGGTGGTAGAGGTACTCTCTAGTCTTGTAGCAAAACTTTGCTCTTCCTGCTCAGGGTTTGTTTTTGTTTTCTTTTTTTTTCTGTCCGATGCATGTTATTCCTTGTGTGAATTGTTTTTTAGACACATAATGAATTTACTATTACCCACGTAATCGTGCCAAAGCAGTCTGCGGGACCAGACTATTGTGACATGGAGAATGTAGAAGAATTATTCAATGTTCAGGATCAACACGATCTCCTCACTCTGGGATGGATCCATGTATGTTTGACCTTTTGGGTTTCAGTTTCTTTGTATATGGTGTGCTGTTTTCCTCCTTGAAAAAAAAATTAGGTTAATTTAAATAGCTTTTTTTTTCAAGTATAATAAAGGTCATCATATTAAAGCATTTTCTCCAAAGTAGGACTATATCTAAATCTGTTAAATCTAGAGAGAAAAAGAGTAACATTTGGAAATTAGGTGACTTTTTAGGATGATTTTACATACTCTAGTGCAGGCTGAATCACATTGTTAATTGATGCGACTAGACAATTATTAATGTTCTCTTTCCTTTTGCTGTGTGACTAAATTAGATTATTTTAAGAAAATTTCTGAAAAAAATTTAAATAGGGTGATGTATGCATTACTAAATAAATAGCCACAGAGTAGAGCAAGGGAATAGGGCCCCAAACATTGGGTTCTAACATCTATCATGCCATCGTAGGATCAGGAAAGGGCTTACAAGTCAAATAGACGTGAGATTAAATCTCAGCTCTGCTATGAATTCACTGTAGAAACATTGGCAAGTTATTTAAACAATCTGAGCATCAGTTTTATCATCTATACAATGGGGATTACAATAAGTGACTTCATATGATGTTGAGTATTAAATGAGATAATGTCAATGAATTTCTTAGCACATTTTTCAGGAACTCAGAAAATTGTAGCTGTTGTGATCGATGATGACACTCTTTCTATCCATAGTTCAATCCATATGAAGGACATTTTTTCCATTCAGTCACACACAGCTAGAACTAGGGTAATGTCTTAGTCTGTTTTTGCTGCTATAACAAAATACCTGAGACTGGGTAATTTATAAAGAATAGAAACTTCTTCCTTACAGTTCTGGAAGCTGGGAATCCAGATCAAGGCACCAGCACTGATGTCTAGTAAGGGCAGCTCTCTGCTTCCAAGGTGGCACTTGTTACTTTGTCCTCACATGCTGGAAGGCAGAAGGGCAAGAGAGCCCCTCCTTCAACCTTTCACTAGGCTGCCAGTATCATTCATGAGGGTGGAGCCATTGTGATTTAATCACCTCCCAAAGGCCACACCTCTTAATACTATTACATTGGGGATTAAGTTTCAACATGCATATTCCTGGGGACACCACCATCAAACCATAGCAGGTAGGGACAAGTCATCCCACTGATATGCTGGCCAAGAAAATTTCCAGAACACATTCTGGGGACCTCTGAATGCCCCTGAAAAAT
Organism: Mirza zaza; assembly: GCA_008750895.1. Taxonomy (NCBI): domain Eukaryota; kingdom Metazoa; phylum Chordata; class Mammalia; order Primates; family Cheirogaleidae; genus Mirza; species Mirza zaza. Next base: position 140,903 of record VSMD01134689.1, read on the forward strand.
CATAAGCGATCATTTTGAGTTATACTTGCTTTATAGAGAAGGACTAGCTAGGGACAGTGCACACACACCCACACACAGTTGCCAAGCATTTCATGTTATGCAATTTAGAGGGGTAGAGGAGACTTTAGCCCCAGCTCCACCTGTAAATTACTAGTAAATTACTACGTGCCCTTAGTCAGGGCTCCTAGCCTCCTTGTTTCAAGGTTTCTTAGCTAATGACTGCTTTCTCTCCTTGCTGAATTTGTGTGAGCAGTAGACATGATACTAGGTGTAAAAGCCCTTTGAAAAGTATAAACTGCCTTTCAAATGCAAGAAATGATTTATAAGGAAGAGTTTGCAAAACTTTCCCTATGTCTATTTTCTTTACTGAACAGTAAATAATATGCCTTACTGTTTGCTTGGAAATCGCTACATTTTTAAGACATCATTTAACTTAATGTGATTTCTGTTGCAGGAATGCATTTTAAAGCAAAACTGTCCCAAAGAAATTGTGATGTTAAGAATGGCAATCCATTAAATTATACATTTACAGTGACAAGTCAATGTTAGCTTATCTTACAAACATTTCCCAAATTAGAAACAAAAGTTTTTCCCTTATGACCTCCTGTGTATATACTGTATGTAAAAATGAAGTTAAGTTGTTGAAAGAATAAATTTGGCATACTTCTAGAATTCTAGGACTTTGCTTTTTGTTTAACTTATTTCACCACATCAAATTATTGTGGCTTGATGAAAATACAAAAGTGTTACATTTCTGAACCTCCATGATTATAATGACTTCTTGTGATGGTTTTTATTGAGCATAATAATACCAACAAATTCCAGAGCTGACCTTTTATCAGAAATAAATTAGTCATAGGAAACAAAGTCTGAATCAGAATTAGACATGCCTAGATTTGAGTTTAGACTTCTTGGCATGACTAGCCGTATGGGCTTCAGCAACTCACCTACTTTCCTGCTTATCTCAGTTTCCTTATCTGTAAAATTGGTGTAATAATAGCAGTTACCTTGCTGATGTGAAGATTCAGTGATATAATTCACGGAAAGTGATTAGTTCAGTGCCTGGCACGTTATTCAATTGCAATAAATGGCATCTGCTGCTATTGCTAGGAATGTCATTGTCATCACCATCATTGTCATCATCATCTTCATTTCCATAGAGTGAGGAAATGCGAGCTTATTCTCTCATGGGAGAGCTGTTCTCATTGCAAGGCAGAGTGATTTGTCCATTAGCTAACCTACTTGCTGTCTTCATAGCACTATAGTCCTTTGAACATTTCTTACTTTCTTACCAAGACATAGAATACTCTATTTTACTAGGAGAAGGTGTTCCCTGTCAGATCACAGGCTGTCAGATCCTCCTACTCATACCCTGACTTACAGATTTGCATTTTAAAAGAATAATTTCCCATTCCTCTGTTGATCTAAGTCTTTATAGACCAAGAGTTATTTTTTTTCCTTGCGGAACATGTATCTTTCTGTAAATAATCTGCTGATTTTACCTTAATTCTATTAAATATAGAGAAAAGTTTAAAATCTTACATTTTTTCAATATACCATAGTTGTATATAAAGATATTTAGCTACTACTGTGGGCCTATGCCCTTTAGTTAATAATGACAACATTAAAATAACAACAGCAATAATAACAGTTAACAACTTTGATTCCTTTCTGTGTCCTAAGCACTGTTCTAAGAATTTGACATGGACTATCACATTTAATCTTCATAACACTCCCATGAAGAAAATTATCATTATCTCTACTTTATAAATGGTGAAATGAACAAGAGTAATCTTCGCTGTGCCACATAGCTAGTGAGTGAGTAAGGGAGCCAGGACCCAGAGAGTGTGTGCCAAGAACTTTTGTTTCATGATTAAAATGGTCACATTCCTTTTTCAAGAGTAATTAGGGTTTAATATAATTTTTTAAATCCATATGTATGCTTGTATTTTTCATGTGCACATATGAACCTCTGATTTGCCTTGCATAGACACAAGTTTGTATGTAACCAGGTACTTGGAAGATTGTTTTTAATTTATAATCTCCCCTTCTTTCTTACCATGTGAATATTTAGTTGCTGTGCAAGGTGAACCCCAAATACCTTCAACAACTTGGAGACTCCCGTTCTCCCATTTATAGAAAATGGCAGTCCACAAAAGAATACACAGCAACATGTGGTATATGCAGTGAAAACTCTCTTTTCATGTTCATGGTATTCTACATAAGTATCTCTGGTCCAGGGTTTCCAGTCACAGCTCTGCTCCCCACAAGCTATGTGACCACAGGCAGGTTACTTAACCTCCTTTAATTTTGAGATACTTGTATATAAAATCGATATAATAAAATAAAGGTCTTATAGATGAGTTGTGATAACTATGTAAGAATCTATCTAAACCCCTGGCAAATTAATTTCTAGCTCTTTCTTTCCCAATAATAAGAAGGTACACTAAGACTCCTAGGAGCCTTATCTCAAAGTTATAGTTATTCTAAAAAAAAAAGTAAATAATAGGAATGTACAAAGGAAAGGATAATACTAGCAAAAATTTTTAAAATTCTTGTTTGGTTAATGATAGTAAAAAAGAAAACAGTGAATAAAATAGAACTTTCTCTTAGAATGGACTGTGGCCTTGGCTAAGACTAGGCAACCCTAATAAAATTGTCCTTTTCTCTTTTCATAGACACATCCCACCCAGACTGCATTCTTATCCAGCGTTGATCTTCACACTCACTGTTCCTATCAGCTCATGTTGCCAGAGGCTGTTGCCATTGTTTGTTCACCAAAGCATAAAGAGTAAGTGTAACTTCTGGAAGGCTTTGTCTGGGGCTGCTGGGTTCCCATGTGTCCAGACACCAGGCTGTGGCACTTGGATAGGCACCCTTGGAAAAAGACATGGCAGGCGTCAGCTGCCGTAGACCTCTAGCTCTGCAGTCTTATGCTTTTTAAGGTCTTTTCCATGGCACAATTACTGGTTTTCTTTCTTCAATTAGCATGACCATGAAGTGCATCACATTTAAAAAGGATGTTATCCCAGTTTGCCATTTGAGATCTTAGTTCTACTGTATTATGTACTATTGTAAGAATTTCCCAGCCTTAATTACCTATAGAACCTTTGTCGTTTTGGGAGACGATGCTTATCTAGAGTAGTTACAAGCATAGGAATCCCGGCTCCACCCTCAAGTGGCATGTTTGGCAGGATACCCGACCACTGCCAGCCTCAGCTGCTTCACGGCCACTACTCTTCCATCGTGGACTGATGCAAAGATGAAATAAGATAGTAGTCGAGGTAAAGTGCTTAGCATAGTGCCTGGTGCCACAGCAAGCACTTAATGAATATTTGCTGTTGCTATAAAGTTTTGACGTTATTAGAAGAGTTAGAAATATCTGCCCCGTGCAATTTCCTCCTGTGGGACCCTGGCCTTTCCTCTGGGGTCTAACACAACAGCTCACCTGCCTGTCCCCATTACTATTTCTCTCCTCTATGCCACTCATTTTAGGATTGGTTAAAAATAAATCACTGTGGAATTCCTAGTTTTGTGGTTTGTGCATCCCATTTGAGGGGTATGTACACTTGTGCCATTCAAATAAAGCATCTGGAAAGCCCACCTGATCTTTACCCTTTTTTATACCTTTTTTTCACCCTAACATTTAGCACTGGCATCTTCCGACTCACCAATGCTGGCATGCTGGAAGTTTCTGCGTGTAAAAAGAAGGGCTTTCACCCACACACCAAGGAGCCCAGGCCATTTAGTGTGAGTACATCTTGTTGGTCACTTTGGCAGCTATTTATTTTTTGCTGCCCCTTGCCCTGTTTTTAAGGAGAGAAGTAGTAGCAGTCTGATATGGGATAAAACACTGTACTGCTTAGTTTGGAGTTTTATCTCAAAATTAATCAGTCTTTGTATTTAAGAAACTTAGAAATTAAGAAATGTATGACTTCTTATCAATATTATTTTATTTACAAGGAAATTTCAGTATTTCTGTAGCAGAGTTGATAATTGTACAAAGTTACTTTTGCATTTATGTATTTGTATAATACTTAAAAAAAAGTTTTCTTCAGGGTTCAAATAAGCAAACAATTATTAGGGAAAATGATATTAAATGTTGCATGAAATGATATTAAATGATGATATGGCCAAATAAGTGTCTTCAGAACAATTCAACAAAGAATATAATTATACTTATTGATCAGCTTTGTATAGTTCAAAAGAAATACTATTTGACTACATGTTTTTTTTTCTAACTTTCCTTGGAGGTTCTGCGGCTATAACATCAGAGAAACATTACTTTGAAGTTAGAATTTATTTAAAAGGAAAATTACTTGGCAGCCAGTGTAAAATAGTTTCTTATTGTCAAAAATGAATGAATGTGATTACATTTGTTCTCACTAGAAATATTTTAAAAATTAGAAACAATTTTAAATTAAGAAACCTATGCTCCCTACCTAAAGAAAATCATATGTTGAACATTATGATATAAAACCCAATTTTTTTCTTTCCTAGATATGCAAACACGTGTTGGTAAAAGACATAAAAATAATTGTGTTGGATCTGAGGTGATATGTTCCAAATACAAGCACCATCAACACCAGACACCTGCTCGTGGACATGTGGTTGCTGGATTTTCTTAAGATGTTTCCAGAAATGACTGATATTTTATATTTATACATTTTAGATCAGAAGGTTTGATATTTATTGCTCTTGCACATTTTGCAGTTTTTTTTTTGGGGGGGGGTTGCTCTGTGTCAAGAGAGATTACATTGTATTTAATCAATACCTATTAATGTGCTATGACCAGATAATAAATTGTGCTGCAAAAAAATGTGTCTGGTATTTATAGAGGTCTCTGCATATATTTTTAGAGCTATAGACATTTTGCTGTATTTTTTTATTTATATAAAATGTAATTCCAAATAAGAAATACTGCATATGTGTAGTCTCCAAGCAGGCCATCTATTTCTGTGCCTCTCCCCGTGGTAGATGGTGAGCAGTTTCTATATATGAGAAGAAACATGGCTGCAGTTGAAAGAGCTCATTCTCTGTGTTCAGTGTCATCAAATCTCAGTCGCAGAGAGATATGTCTACAGTGAATCACAGTGTAGGATACCAGAACAACAGGTTTTCACTCAGGGATCAGGTGCCAGAGGGCCTTGGATGGCAAGACCATTCGTGAGCTTGAATTAGAAGACTAAAAGCAGACTAGCTTGAGAGAGGAATAAAAAAAGGCTCAGATAAAAGTAGAAAGCTTGTCACTGCGAACGTCAATAGGGGTGACAAGGAGAAGAAATGAGGCACAGGAGATAACTGATTAATTTATTGCCTAAAAGAATAAATGAAAAAAATAATTTGGAAAGAGCACTTGTAATGAAAGGTATCTCTATATACATTAATACACAGAGAATAGGAATAAAATAAGTTATAAGTTTGAAACTGAACAGGGTGACATAAATAGAGTATTGTGGTATTACTAAGGCTTGGAATGGCCTTTGTGACTGGCACCTGGATAATAAAAAGCATTTACCTGGATAAAAAGATAACAGATTACATAGAAGGAATAAGAGACTTAGGAAGTCTGACGGCAAGTTGAATTGGTAAGAAAAACCTGAGGATGGAAACATGTGGAGAGAATTTCTCTGCAAATATAAGGAAGGAAGAATGGAAGTGATATTGTTGAGTACTGAGGATATGTAAATATTCTTCAGGATGCTGAAGATGGGTTCTCAGGCACAACCTTAATCTTGGCAGAAATTGCTCCAGGCACCTCAGGAAATCCTGAGCTGGCCACCCTTATCCTATCAACAGCCTCCTGATCACTTCTTAGTCTTCTCCTCACCTTTTAGGGTCTTACCTTCCTCTAGTCTAGCTTTCTTCTCTTTTCTTTTCAACTTTTAAGTTTTCTTTGCCAACCATCTCTCCCTGGATCTCCAGGTGGTTTCTCCTTGACTGGTCAAACTAATCCTATCCAACCATGTCTCTGCCCAATGTCTTGTACACCAGCCACAGCTTTCTGGACTTGGCTATCCTCCTGGCATTGTATCTGAGTTGCCTAAACATCCTGTTTGCATGTACTGACATCCACTTCTTAATGCAATGATTTCTGTATCCCAAAGAGTGGTATTCCCTGTACTCTGTGCTTGGGCAGCTTAACATTCCTCCCCACTTGTCTATTCCCCAATATTGGTGTCATGGCACCCAAATTCAGTTTCAGTTCTCATTCCTGAAGAACCTGCTATGAGAAGGCCAGTGGCTTGTTTCTTTTTGAGGGCAGCTTGTAGCCTTGGAAAATTCGGGTCTCAGACCTCAGAAGTAGAGCTTGGCTTGCCCTGTGTGTGGAGACTTTAGTCTACAGCCACCACTGGCTCAGGGCAGGTTAATTCTGCAAGGCTGGCTCTGCAGACAATCCAGTCTTTCCTGAGTGACACTGTCCTTGATTTCTTAGCACTTAAAGACACTGTGATATTCTGATATAGTTGATCAAAGGAATAGATTACATACTTTATTCAAGTAAAAATAACTGTTAGGACAATGGCTAGTTGAGGAGTGAATGATATCCTCTGTACAGAATTGAAAGATACATTAATAGACCAAGAGGATGTAAAATGAGAGTTTGATGAAAAAGCTATGGATATTGAATGGTGCCTGGAGATAGAAAAGACCCAGTGGAGAGCCAGGAACATTTAACTTCTTAGATTTCCAGAGAGTGTAGAAAGAGAAGCAATGAGTACACAAAACCCATGAAATCCCTCCTCAATAGCAAATGAGAAGAGAACTCATTTTTCACTAAAAAGGTATATTGTATCCCCTAAGCGAGAGCGGCATTCTTGGCACTTTCATTTCCTTGCAAAGAGAGGGAAAACCTCAGGCTTGAGGGAAAGTTTGAAAGGTTGTTTTTGAAAGAGAAGTAGTTTTCTTATTGCCAAGTATTAACCAAATTAACCAGATTTCCCAGGAGGGCCTTGCCACAGGGCTGGACTCTTGGAGGCTGCAAACCGGTGACCTAAGCTTGCTGGCAGAATGAGGCTCCGAGGCTGTGTCTGAAAGAAGAACCAACAGAAACATGGCCACATCGTTGAGGAACGGACTGGCCAGGAAGTGGAGCCCACACTAGTCAACCTGGAGGCCCACGCCAGTACACGCATGCGCACGACCACCAGCATGTTTGCGTAAGCTGCCCATGGAAGACCTCAGTCACTGCCGGCAGCGCCCTTTCCTCTTGCGAATGTGCATCATCAGTTCCAGAATGGAATTTACCGCTTCTTTACCTCCCAAGGCAAAGATGGTTCCTTATTTCTTTTCAGATTTGCGTTTCTGTAGAAAAATGAACCAATTATGCCTGAGCTTTCTTTGATTTTTAATGCTCATCTGTCTGTACACAGTGCATGGCACCAAGCAGGCACACGTCAGGGCTGAATTGTGTCCCCCTTCCCAAATTGATGTAGTGAGGTCCTTAACCCCCAGTACTGCAGAACATGACTGTATTTGGAGATAGCGTCTTTAAAAAGGTAATTAAGTTCAAAGTGAGGCCACTAGAGCAGACACTAATCCATTATGACTGGTGTCCTTATACTGAGAGATGAAGAAAGGCGCACACGGAAGACTGCCACCTGCCAGCCAGAGAGGGACCTCGGGAGAAACCCACCCTGCCAAGAACTTTATCTCACACTTCTAGCCTCCAGAACTGTGAGAAAAGAAATTTCTGTTGTTTAAGCCACGCCCAGTCTGTGATATTTTGTTATGGCAGCCCTGGCAAAGTAATACAGCACTTGATAAATATTTACTAAAGTTGTTTGCTTTCTTCCTTCTGACGGACTGAATTGGAAGTGGCTTTCTTTGTTGTCATGCAGGGCAGAAATCATTCTCTCTGTAGACCTTGTCGATTGGAGAAGAGCAAAGCAGAATGTTTATGAATTATTTTCTGCTACTGAAATTTCTTTTTAGCAGTATTTTGCTTGTGGAAAATGGACATTTTATTTGAGGACACATCCTAGAATTTGGTTGTTTTCTTTTCTTCCAAGTCATTCCATGTTATCACAGCACCTGTGTGGAGACTCCATTATTGCAACACTTTGACCTTAGACTGAGGTTTTTGTTGCAAAACCAGCTGAAGTGGTCCCAAATGTGGAAAGCAGATGTTTCTCTTCTGGCATATCTTGCAGAATTATCTGGCAAGAAAATGTCTTCTGTGAAGAGAATGCTTGAGAAGTGTCATGTATTTGGCAAGGATTCAAAAAGAAAGGTAAACTTTCAGCTTGTTCTTCTTACAAGAATTTGGTTTGTTATTTATTGTAAAGACAACTAAGTTGTGAAGAACTTTTCTGTTCCTTTAAAAAACTCATTTCCTTTTCTACTATGTTGACTCTTCATGAGGCAAGAATATATTTTCCTTGGGGATAGCTGACAAAAACATTATTCAGTGGCTTCTAGAGATTCATCAAAAGATGTCTAAGAAAATACTTTTTCTCTTTTTTTGAACTATCAAAAAATATATATTAGTTTGGGCTGCTATAACAAAAATACTATAAACTAGATGGATTAAACCAGGGGTCCCCAACCTATGGTGAGCTGTATAATTATTTCATTATATTTTACAATGTAATAATAATAATAATAGAAATAAAGTGCACAATAAATATAATGTACTTAAATCATCCTGAAACCATCCCCCCCCCCTCACCGGTCCATGGAAAAATTGTCTTTCATGAAAATGGACCCGGTGCCAAAAAGGCTGGGGACCTCTGGTAAACAACAAAACATTAAGTCTTACAGTTTGGGTGGCGGGAAATCCAAGGACAGGGTGCCAATGTGGTCAGGTTCTTGATGAGGGCTCTCTTCCTGATTTGCAGACAGCCACCTTCTGGCCCTGTCCTCACACAGGGGAGAGAGAAATCATCTCTCTCACGTGTCAACTCGTAAGGGCACTGATCGTGTTATGAGGGCTTCACCCTCATGACCTACTTATCTCCTAAAGGCCCTACCTCCGAAGACCATCACATCAAAGATAACTAGACCACAAGACATTCTAAAACCAAATGAAAATAATTAGATTCTTTTTCTCCATCAGGGAGGATTTCCATACATCTGTATCAGGCAAACAAGAGTTGGCAATGAAAACCTAGAACTGTGTACTTGAATTAATCACTAGCTGGCTGGGTTCTGGATGTACCAATGGAATGTGTGGTGAATTCACATTCTTGAGTATGAAGAGGATGTTTAAAACTTCTTCTCTGCATCTTTTTCCAGGAGAAAAAGCCTTTATAGTTTGTTCAAGCAACTAAGCTCGATTATATTTCCTCCTAATATAAAAGCTGATAAACAAGGAAAGCAAAACAGCTAGAGGATATGTGCTGTATTCTTGACTTTGGGAAAGGCCATGGGCAAATTATAAATTATATCACTTCTTGGGAATTTAGTTTCTTCATCTATAGAAATGAGGTGTGTGAATGAACTGATTTAGCAGGCTCCTTTCCACAGTAAAATTTTATGCATATTGAAGTTCTTTCCAAGGCAATATATTATTTTTAATTTTTTAAAAAATAATTTATTGAAGCAAAATTCACGTAACATAAAATTAACCATCTTCAAGTAAAAAACTCAGTGGCATTTAATATATTCACAATGTCATGCAACCACCCATCTGTCTAGTTCCAAAACAGTTCCATCACCCCAGTGTAAAACCCCTTCCCCATTAAGCAGTTTCTCTCCTCCCTATCCTACCCCCACCTCCTAGCAACTGCCAGTCTGCATTCTGTCTGGATTCATCTATCTGGGGTATTTCATATAAATGGAGTCAAACAATATGTGAACTATTGTGTCTGGCTTCTTTGGCTTAGCATGTCATTCTGAAGGTTCATCCACCTTGTAGCATGTGCCAGTACTCTAGTCCTCTTTAGGGCTAACACTCCATTGTGTGTGTATACCACATTGTGCTTATTCTCTCATCCATTGATGGACATTTGGGCTGTTTCCACCTTTTGACTATTGCGAATAGTAGTGCCATAAACATGCATACACATGCATGTGTGTGTGCTTATTTGAGTACCTGAGTTCAGTTCTTTGGGATATATGCCTAGAAATGGAATTGCAGGGTCATATGGTAACTCTATGCTTAGCTTTTTTTCTGTTATCCACGGCAGCTATACCATTTTACATTCTCAACAGGAAGGTACAAGTTCTCTGATTTCTCCCCATCCTATTATACTCATCCTAGTAGATGTGAAGTATTAGTAGTATCTCACTGTGCTTTTGACAGAGCAATATGTGATTAGCTTAATTCCTCTAAAGTCAAATTTTAATAATAAAATAGAGTTGATGATGAAATGTCTGAGACTTTGAGAACTCACTCACTTAGATCCCACTGTTAGTGTTGTAGGACACTTGTCCCAGGTCTTTATGAAGCTCACTGGAAGGAGAATTTGATCTTATCAAGGATGGTCAAGCCAACTCTTTCGGCTGGGTAGGATTAGACATACAGAAGAGAGACCGATGAGAGCTACCAGGAATAGCTCTTTAATAACACGCTGCTTTTCAGGTACAGTGAACACTGTCCTGGTGACAGGTACACTGAAAGCCCTGACTTCAGCATTATGCAATGTACTCATGTGACAAAAAACATTTCTATCCCCTTAATATTTTGAAATTTAAAAAAATAATAAAATACTGCTTTTGCCTTCCAGCAAAGTCAATGATTTATGCATTTACAAGGGAGAACACTACATTGACACATCCATCTGAAATCACAAATTTTTTTTTTGAGAACACAATGACTAATTCTAAATTGGAAGAATAGAATTCACTTGTTTAATATATTTTTGCCTGAGTAGATAATGCCATTTTTTAAAGGAAGGAATAAAGTTAAATGATTTTAGGCCATTTCTTAGGGAGTTTCAGGTTTTAGCATATGCAGAGAGATCTAAAGAAGGGAAAAAAATAACTGGTTCAATGAAAGGAAAGAAGAATAAGGCCCCAAACTAAATGTGGTGGGAGAGACAAAAAAGGCAAGAGCTAGGAAAAATATGAAAAGAACATCTTTTGATTTACTGTTTCTACAGTTCCACATATTTTTCTCCAAGGATAGGAGGACACCTAAGCTTTAGGCCTCTGAAAAACTGCCAATAACCACACTATGAAGGAGCCTGTTCCATCATCAGTTTTCCTTGGAGGTAGCACATGTTACCAATCCAATCAGGCAAATATTGGGTTTATATTCCCTTCAGCCCTTCAGGGGCATGCAGGTGCTACAAGGAGAAAATTCTGGAATAGCTGTAGCCTCCATGAATAAATTAGAGTGAGAGGTGGTGGGGTTTGGATGTTCATTTTCCAGATATGAGATGAAGAATTTAATTAACCTGGGAGATGAAATGCTCAGGACAGGCAAATGATTCAGAGAGATCAAATTTCTCATTCAGCATTGCCCTCATTGCTCGTCATTGGTGTCTGATTTCAAGACACACATTTCATAGAGAAAAGGTTATAAATCTTACTTTGGAAAATTGTAGCCAAGTCATAGTTAAATTCTGAAGTGTACAGGTGGTCCAGTTCTTTGGGGTACTCCTTTCAGTTCTGTCTGCACGTCACACTCTCCTGTGTCCGGGTCTTTGCGTGAAACACGTCCAATGCATGCCCTACTTCCCTTCTCCAATCTCAACCCCTCAACTGCCCTCCCTCTTTTTTTTTCTGGCCTAGTCAACTCTTACTTTTTAGCCTCTGCATAAGCACTATCTTCCCAGAGAGGCAGCCTCTGCTGAGCTCTTGGCTGGTAGAGCCATACCCCAAATATTTCTTCTTTTGTAATCCAGGCAGTGTGCCCTGTCTTCTTGTTTAATGCCATCTCGCTTTGTTCTTTTGATTTCTGTTACACTTTTCTCTTGTCCTAGCTTATAGTGCTCTACAAACATCACTCTAATTGACTTGGTTCTCCCAAGAATAAACATGACTTAAACATGTGGCTTGTATACTCTGAAAAAAGAAAAACCTCACTTGCAGCAGTGGTTTCTGGTGGGACTGGGAGTGTGCGTTGACCCAGGCAGCCTGCTTCCTCGTTACCACCAGAGATTCTTCTCCCAGCTGCTCTGTGTTGCAAATTCTACCAAAGAGAATTTCCCGGCTGCAAGAATGATACCAAATGACAACAGAGAAATTTTTTTAAAAGCCTCTTCCCATGCATCTGCTCACAGCAAAGGCTGCGTGATGTGAATTAATGTCATTAGAAAGCCATGTTGTCCCTGGGTGTTGGAAAGCCTGGGAAAAATAGAGGTCATAGAAGAAGGGTGTGCCCTTCCTTTCAGGGTCTAGTTTGCCATTATTAGAGGAGAGAATAGGATTCAGAAGCCTGCCAAACCTATATGTTGCTCGTTTCATCCTCCCAGGCAGAGAAATTGGAGACTCATGTGAAGCTCCTCAAGGAGACTGCCAAGGCACTCTGTCTCTCAGGTAACTGGCATCTTGGGGACTCAGGGGAGGGATTAATGACCCATGACTGAGAGGAGGGGCCTTAGGCTTTCAGGCGGGGTGACTCACAAGGAAGGAACATTTCACTCATGCACATTCGGTGGGTGGTTCTGTTTTGGCTGATTTTTGCCTGAGGGCATGCCCGTATTTTTGAGAAGCTGTTCCCAGCACCCATTCCTTTACCAGAGAGCTCGCGCCCTCTGGTGGTCAATGTGAAGTGCAACAGTACAACAGCCGTGTTTTATTTCAAGCAAGCCCTGTAGTGATGGACCCCAAAGGTTGGTGATTTTTGCCTAAAGTGGTGAAAGTGGTCTGATGGCAAGTATCTGTACGCTAATCCTTAAGTGTAAGCCTAGTGTCTGTGGAGCGTCCGTGCCTGGTAAGCGTGAATTTTCAGCTGGAAAATTTCTCTCAATCATATCACGGTGTTTCCCAAATTTTAATGTGCATAAAAATCACCAGGGAAATCTGATTAAATCTCAGATTCCTGGCTTCAGCTCCACAGGTTCTAGTTCAGCAGGCATTGGACATGACCCAGGACTCTGTCCATTTAAAATGAGCCCTCCATGGGGCTGGCCTGTTCTTTGAGAAAAGCTGGTCTAATGGCTAAGAGCGTGGGCTAGAGCCAAGCTCAAGCAGTAGCAAGCTGATACCCCCTCTGCCAGCAGCGTGACATTGGGTAATATTCCTTAGCCACTTGTGACCTCACCATCAGTAAAAAGGCAGTAACAACACCAAATCCATGGGTCTACTGTAGGAGAAAATGAGATCCTAATATGGAGAGCTTAATACAGGCTCTGGTCATGGCAGGCACCTGCTACGTGCCAGCTCTTGCTGTTTGTAGCATGAATCTGAATTATCCACAGTACAGGCCAGACAAGCTAGGAAAGCTCAGGTTTTCTGGACCAAACAGGCACTAAATCCTGGGCCCCACGGTCTCCACAGTGAGGTGCTACCGCAGACAGAGCCCCTCAGTCCTCAGGACAGCCAGTGGCTGCCGACCCCCTTGCTGTTTCTACACGAGGCTGCAGAGCCTGCTAACCAGCCTGGGCAGAAAAACGCTGTGACTCTACGACACTCACAGACAGGGAAGATATCTTTTTAACATCTTTGTACCTGCAAGGCCAGGTGGGCAATGGAACAGTTGAAGTTGGTCGCTCCCCCACATAATTGCATTTCTGGAGCAACCTCTGCTCCTCATCTATAAAGTGGGCTGATAATATTATTTTCTCCACAGAGTTCTCAGGAACAAATGAGAGACAATGTGTATAAAACCCTTCATTTGATGATTGACACTAGAAATTCTTGGAACCTATTGTTATCTTTCCCATTTCTTCTGGTGTAAATACATCTACAGTGTCCCTTTCAAAGACAGACACGGATCAGGAAAAGAGAAACAGATGGTATAGGTATGTAGTAAGATTTTAAAGCAATATTTCTCAATGTTTTAAAATATCCATGTTTCCCATAATAAATTTAGAAGTCATGCCTTCTTATATACATATACAAGTTTAATATATAGCATATATATTAAAAGTCATACTTTATATATTAAAAGTCACACACATATATATGTATATACATATATCTACACGGGAAATGTGTGTATGTGACTTTTAATATACAAAATATGACTTAAGATATATAGTTGTTTATATAAATATGTATGTATGTGTGTATGTGTGTGTGTAGATAGAGATATAGATATACATGTAATTGTTATTTTTGTTTTCACCATGAGGCTACCAGTACTGGAGTTATTAAAGCAATGTGATCACTTTGCAAGTTATGAAGCAGTGTGGATTATAGCATTGATACACTTTAATCCATGTTACTCTTTTAAGTTTTCATGCATTCTCAGAAGATTCCTCTGGCTTACAGAACGTGAGTGGAGCTTCCCCCCGTGAATGCCGTGGTTCTGTCCTTTGCCTGAGAAACAAGTTGATCCTCATCGCGTCAGTTTCCCAGCCGGCCCACCAGAGGGAGCCACCCTGCGGCGCGCGCGACCCACCGAGCGCGGGGGATCGGCCGGGTGTTGCTCAGAGGCACACGCGGGAAGTTACCGGTAGCACAGTTCAGATTTATTTAAAAAAAACACATAGGTTAACGGGTCGGAGCTTTGGCTGGGCACGGTTTGGAAAGGGACCGAAGGCGTCATTCCACGGCACGTTCACAGGTGTGTGCCAGAGACACACGGGGAGCGGGGGCGCCTTAGAAGCATTTGCGGTGGACGATGGAGGGCCCCGCCTCGTCGTACTCCTGCTTGCTGATCCACATCTGCTGGAAGGTGGACAGCGAGGCCAGGATGGAGCCGCCGATCCAGACGGAGTATTTGCGCTCCGGAGGGGCGATGATCTGTCGGTGAAGACGAGAAAGGAGGGTCGTTAGCCAGCGCGGTCGGTCGGCCGGCACCTGCGTGTTCTCCCTCCCGCACCCGCGCGGCGGCTGCGGCTTCCTGTCCGCAGGGACCGCTTGGCCGGCGGCTGGCACGAGGGCGCGAGGAGGCCGGCGGTGCGGGGACCCCTCGGCGAGCGCGCCGCTCCCCCTGGCTTCCTTCCTGCAGTCTAGCCCGAAGCGTCCCTAACTCCCCTACCACATGACCGAGCAAACTGAACGTCGGCCCCAAGTCCTGCTGTGGATTCTGCTTGGGAGCCATGGCAACGCCTCTGATGTCCCCGAGCTCTGTCTCAGATTTCAGCATGACTCGTGCTTTCTGCAGGAACGAACACCGGCGTTTCAAAGACGTTTCGACTGTGCAAGAACTTACTATGTAAGAATTTATTTCCACCTAATTAAGTCCCCGCAGCTCTCTGAAATTCTGCCTAGATGCGCTGCTTAATATTGAGGGACACAGGGTCCCCCGTGGGGATGAGCTGTCCCCTGCGGTAGCGCCCTCTTAAACTGCACCGGCTGGTCTTTCCCTGTGCACAGGCCTGACATGCAAAGGCACACTCCTGTGTCTCACGTAAGTGAATGGTTTAGGCACAAAGAACAGTGAAAATTGTGGCTAAAGGGTTTGATTTCTGCTGTCCTGCAAGCTCTAGTTGAGCATTTATTTCTTAATACAAATAGCCGACATTTACTGAACACTATGTAGCAGGGCTTAAGCTAAGCATTTTACATGTATTCTCTCATTTACTTCTCATAACCACCTTGAAGAGTAAGTACTAAATTACTCCCATACCATATAGAGGAAACAGCAGCTGACACAGGTTTAAGTAACTGGCCCAGGTCACACTGGTTAAATCAGTGTCAAACCCAATATTCAAACCTGAGTTCTCCTAGGGTTTGTTTTGTTTTGTTTTTTAAATAACCTTTTTATTTGGGGATAATTTTAGATTTTCAGAAATGTTGCAAAGAACTCTTGAGTTCCCATGGACCCCTGATCCAGTTTCATCTTCCCCTGATATTATCATCTTACTCTCCCAGGTTTT
>VSMD01134692.1:0-14284 GCA_008750895.1 Mirza zaza
GGCTAATTTTTTCTATATATATTAGTTGGCCAATTAATTTCTTTGTATTTATAGTAGAGACAGGGTCTCGCTCTTGCTCAGGCTGGTTTCGAACTCCTGAGCTCGAGCAATCTGCCCGCTTCTGCCTTCCAGAGTGCTAGGATTACAGGCGTGAACCACCATGCCCGGCCGGGTTCTTGCTCTTGTTCAGACTGGTCTGGAACTCTTGAGCTCAAATGATCCTTCTGCCTCGGCCTTCCAGAGCGGCTAGGATTACAAGCATGAGCCACCACACCCAGCCTGCTACTATCATTTAATGTTGACAACATGTAGTAAATGGTCTAGGTTTTTTGCAGTTATTGTTTGATTAGCCAAGATTTCAACCTTAAACATGTTAATATTGAGGGCTAGTGCAGTGTTATGGTTCTTATTGTAACCTAACATTCTCTTGTTTTTTTACAACCAAAGTGATGTGTGTTACATCTTGACAGCAGTACTCTTTAAAAATTGAAATCTTAGTCAGGATTTTTAGACTAGTGTTCAGATGTTTATGGGAGTTTAAATACTATCCCAAGAATTATTTTCCTTAGGCAGAGAAAATTCTGAAGGAGCAAGAGCGACTGGCCTACATAAACCCTGACTTGGCTTTGGAAGAGAAGAACAAGGGCAATGAATGTTTTCAGAAAGGTACTACCTGCAGCTCAGACTGGGGTGGGAGTTGTTGGATAAGAGTGGTGTTTCCTGTGCCTGACTACGGGGGAAATGGGGCCTGATGAGAGATGGTAGTTTTTGCTTTTTAAAAAATAGTCCTTCTGTTCCTTACCCAGGGGACTATCCTCAGGCCATGAAGCATTATACAGAAGCCATTAAAAGGAATCCACGAGATGCCAAATTGTACAGCAACCGAGCTGCCTGCTACACCAAACTCCTGGAGTTTCAGCTCGCGCTCAAGGTGAGATCTGGAAATGGGTGCCAGCTGTGATTGTAAACCTGAGCGTGAGGAACGTGTTTTCCCTCTTCCTGTTCCCATCAACTTTGAGTTGCATCATGGTGTTGAGCGTGTATGTAAAATAGGGGACCTGTATCTACCTGGTCCTGGCCTTGGGGTTATGGGAGTTCTTGGGAAAGTGAGTCATCTCCACCTTCCCTGAACCCTGATCCTTTTCGCTCCCCATTATCCTTCCTCATGTTTTCTTTGTTTTGCCTTTTTCACCAGTTTTAAATACAGTTAGTGGTATTGAGTACATTCATGTCGTTATGCGGCCATAAGCACCGTCCTTCCCAGAACTTTTTCATCTTTCCAACTGAAACTCTGTACCCATTAGATGCTAATTACCTATTACCCCATCCTGTATCCTCTGGTAACCCTCTATTTTTTCTGTTTCTGTGAATTTGACTACTCAGGAACCTCATGTAGATGGAATCATGCAATATTTGTCTTTTGTGGCTTTTTTTCACTTATCATAATGTGTTCAAGTTTTATCCATGTTGGAGCATGTATCAGAATTTTCTTCCTGTATAAGACTGTATAATCTATCATTTGTATACGCCACATTTTGTCTCTCCGTCCATCTGTCCATGGATATTGTTTTGTTTCTACCTTTTACTTACTGTGGATAGAGCTGCTATGAATATCGGTATACAAATACCTGTTAAAGTCCCTGTGTTCAGTTCTTTTGGGTATATGCCCAGAAGTGGAAATGCTGGATCGTGTCGTATCTGTTTAATTTTTTTTTTTTTTTGAGGAGCCACCATATTGTTTCCCACAGCAGCCTCACCATCTTTCCTCACGTTTTTTTTAGTTTAGCAAGGTAGTTCTCTGTTACATCATGTGTGGTCAGATATGATTGTCCTTGACACTGGAGGTGAGTTGTCCCAGTCATTCTCTTAAATATGAGCCACTGTGCCTCTATCAGCAATTTAACTGTTTTCTGGCAGATAGATATGCCTGGACCAGGCCGGGCGCGGTGGCTCACGCCTGTAATCCTAGCACTCTGGGAGGCCGAGGCCGGTGGATTGTTTGAGGTCAGGAGTTCGAAACCAGCCTGCTCGAGACCCCATCTCTACTAAAAATAGAAAGAAATTAATTGACCAACTAAAAATATATATAGAAAAAATTAGCCGGGCATGGTGGTGCATGCCTGTAGTCCCAGCTACTCGGGAGGCTGAGGCAGGAGGATCGCTTGAGCCCAGGAGATTGAGGTTGCTGTGAGCGAGGCTGACGCCACAGCACTCACGCTAGCCTGGGCAACAAAGTGAGACTGTCTCACAAAAAAAAAAAAAAGATATGCCTGGACCATATTGTGGGAAAGGGACAAAATGTGATCTATCTAGAGACACCCATACCCAGGTCTGTGTTGGGTTTTTTTTTTTTTGAGACAGTCTCACTTCGTTGCCCAGGCTAGAGTGAGTGCCGTGGCGTCAGCCTAGCTCACAGCAACCTCAAACTCCTGGGCTCAAGCGATCCTCCTGCCTCAGCCTCCCGAGTAGCTGGGACTACAGGCATGCACCACCATGCCCGGCTAATTTTTTCTATATATATTAGTTGTCCAATGACTTTATTTCTATTTATAGTAGAGACGGGGTCTCGCTCTTGCTCAGGCTGGTTTCGAACTCCTGACCTCGAGCAGTCCTCCCGCCTCGGCCTCCCAGAGTGCTAGGATTACAGGTGTGAGCCACCGGCCCGGCCCCGTGTTGGTTTTTATTTTTGATGTGACTGTCTTGTGGATCTGGAGCTGGATCGTCACTGCTGCTGGTAGGACTGTACAGTGCTAATGTCAAAAGCATATTGGTTTGTGAAGCAAAGACTAGCAGGTTGTCCGTCACCTGGGAGGCGGGATGGCTCTTTGCCAGTTATGCGTGTGGGAAGAAGAATGCCTGGAGTCGCTGATGGTTTCACAGGTTCTTGGAAAAGTGGGATTAGGCCCAGGTGTACTTACTCTATTTCATAGCATTCTTTTCCTTCATAATTCTTATGAAGAATTAACAGCGAATGCCTGGTGTATTTTCCTCCTCTGTTGAACAATTAAATATTGACACATCTTTGCTGAACTATTTGTGAAAGGAAATTGTATATGTGTTTTGGCACTTGGAATTAGACCTCTGAATTCTTGTGCATGCATCTTCTGAAATGACTCCCTATCTAGTCACAGTACTGTCAGCACACCTGGTAACCTCAGAACTAATGCCTTCTCTCTGTCACATTCAGATTTCTCCACTGGTCCACGGCCACATTTTAACACACGTGAGTTATTTCACTTAAGCTAGATTTGAGCTCCGGGCTGTGTGAAGCAAAACCCTGCAATAGGTTCATGAAAATCTTATAGATGGCCGGGCACGGTGGCTCACGCCTGTAATCCTAGCACTCTGGGAGGCCGAGGCAGGCGGATTGCTTGAGGTCAGGAGTTCGAAAATTAGCCGGGCATGGTGGCGCATGCCTGTAGTCCCAGCTACTTGGGAGGCTGAGGCACAAGGATTGCTTGAGCCCAGGAGTTTGAGGTTGCTGTGAGTTAGGCTGACGCCACGGCACTCATTCTAGCCTGGGCAACAAAGTGAGACTCTGTCTCCAAAAAAAAAAAACATCAAAAGGATCATTTTGTTCTAGTAAAACACTGTGGCCCCAGGGGAAAAAAATTTTTTTTTCTATGTGGCAGTCAGTGTGTTAAAGCTCTTGAGTAGCAAGGTGCCTGCATTTCATCTGCTTGTCATTGTCTCTTTAGTTTGTCAGACTAGAAGTATCCCCACCTTTTTATGCTTTTCATAACATCAGCCTTTTGCAGAGTCCAGGCCGTTTGTCTTGTGTGAGATGGTCCATCATCTGAAGTTGTCTCTCCTGGTGGTGTTGCCTCACATTCTCCTATGTGGTCAGCCTGCTTAACCTATTCTTAAGTAACCCAGGTGCCAGAACTGAGGAGCAGCAGAGTCCTGTGGCGGGGCTGGAGCAGTAAGAGGCGCTCCTCTAACGCAAGGAGCCTAATGCTTTTTTGCTGCTTCCTCCTAGGACTGTGAGGAATGTATCCAGCTGGAGCCAACCTTTAGTAAGTGCCTTTCTGCTGCCTCTCCCCTGTCCTCTGCCCCTGGCCAAAAGATTAGAGAAGGAAAGGGCAAGCTCTTTGTCCATCTGCATGTTCTTGGGGCTTGTAGCATCTAGGGCCCAGCATGAGCAGAGGTGAGGGGTGTTGGCGTGTGGTCGGACAGATGCAGCAAGCAGCCTGCGAGGCTGTGTTTGGATAATGCCCCACCTCTCCTGCCTGCAGTCAAGGGTTATACACGGAAAGCAGCTGCCCTGGAAGCGATGAAGGACTACACAAAAGCCATGGATGTGTACCAGAAGGCACTAGACCTGGACGCCAACTGTAAGGTGGGGCTGCTTCTGGCCTCCTGTGGGCTCTCCCTGCCTCTGGTTCTCCTTTGGGTCTTTTCCACGTTCAGTCACTGATCTTCCCTGTCCCCTTCATTTCCCCGTCTGTTTCTCTCTTGTGTGCTCTCTTCCCTTCTCAGTTACCTATGGCATCTTGGACCTGCTGAGGCAGTGAGCCAGGCAGTGTTAATACTCTTCCCCTTTGTCTCCTCTGCACTGCAGGAGGCAGCAGACGGTTACCAGCGCTGCATGATGGCCCAGTACAACCGACACGACAACCCGGAAGATGTGAAGCGGCGGGCTATGGCCGACCCTGAGGTGCAGCAGATAATGAGTGACCCGGCCATGCGGCTCATCCTGGAGCAGATGCAGAAGGACCCCCAGGCACTCAGCGAGTAAGTGGAGCTGGGGGAGACAGCCTTGCAGGGAAGTGGGAGCAAAAGCAGTTAGATGAGAAGGCAGGAGGTTGGTGGGGACGTGATCAGTCTGGGTGCAATTGTATGGCTTAAAGGTTGGCAGTGGGTGGCGAGCTGGAAGGGCTTTGTCTGCATGTTAGTCGTGACAGCTTAAATGGTCATTTGGGAAAGCCACTCCATTTTGCTGGGGGAAAAGTCTTGGCTTAAAACTGTGTTCATAGGCTCGGATGAGGGTGGCGCAGTTCTGTGTGGAGGAGAAGGCCTTTGCAGTGCCTTCACGGGACTCCGCGACCGGTGCCTTCTGGGACGTTGTGGATTGGGGCTCGCTCTGAGAGCAGGGTTAAGTCTCATTTCCAATAACTGCCTCTTTGTCCTCAGACATTTAAAGAATCCTGTAATAGCACAGAAGATCCAGAAGCTGATGGATGTGGGTCTGATCGCCATTCGGTGATGACTTGGTCATGCCCCCCTTCCCTTCACCGTCGTGTGGAAAGAGGGCTGGGACTGCGGCCAGCAGTGCGGAGCAGAAGGGAGAGAAGGGGGAGAGAGAACAGCTTATCTCTATATATTTATACATACCTACGTGGAAGACACAGAGACTTGTACTCGCGTCATTCGTGCAGCCGCTGCCTCTGGGCCCTCCCAGCACACGCATGGTCTCTTCACTGCTGCCCTCGAGTTCCATGTCTTTTCCCTGCCCCTCAGTGGCTGCTCTCCCATAGCTGGTTATTTTTTATTTGGGGCAGTGGGCATGTGTGGGAGGGAAGGGTGTTCTTCCCAACCCCAGGTCCCAGCTATCTCCACGTTGTTAACTCCACGGCCCCTTCTCCAATAAAACAAGCCTGTCGGGCGTGGTTATATGTTGCTTCTGCCTTGAGTGGTTTTTTGCCAAAGACTCCTGCAGAGATGGTGCCCTGAATTGGGAGAGGTGTGAGTGTGGCCTACCCAGCCTGGGAACCTGAGCCTGGCTTTTTCTTCCCTTTTTGATGGGCTGAGAAGTAGGTTGAGTCATTGTCAACTGCAGGGCTCTGCAGTTTTGCAGAGGCGGCCGCTAGGTGGTGCTGTCACTCAACAGCTGAGAGGGAAGCTGGAGGCTCCCCTAGTGCCGATGGCACCAAAGAGATTGGGAGAAGATTTGAGGTGATCCCTGTGCTGTTAATTCTCCACACTCTAATCTCAGAATCAGAAACTAGGTAGATGCAGAGAACACTAGGTCCAACCCAGGAACCAAAAGGATTCAGATGTGCGAGATGTTCAGACCTTGGTAAAGAGAAACCCTACTGTCGGCTGCTGTGCTGGGCTTAGGAGTCACATCACGGTTTCACTGCTCTTGGCTGAGAGCTTGAAGGACTAAGCTTTGGTGACACTTTTCAGCCAGGTGTTGTGGCTCACACCTGTAATCCTAACACTTTGGGAGGCCTAGGCGGGAGGATCCCTTAAACCTAGGAGATGGGGACCAGCCTGGGCAACATCTCTACAAAAAATAGATTAGCTGGCTGTGGTGGCACATGCCTGTTTTAGCTGGGTGTGGTGGCACTTGCCTGTTATATAGTCCTAGCTACTGAAGAGGCTGAGGCAGAAGGGTCACTTGAACCCAGGAGTTTGAGTTTGCAGTGAGCTATCATGGTGCCTCTGCACTCTAACCCAGGCAACAGAGCCAGACCTTGTCTCAAAAAGTAAGAATAAATAATAATTACACTTTTGTATGATTGTAACAAACTTGTAAAGCTCTTTGGCACTGAGGAGGCTTCTAGGGCAGGAATAAAACTTCCTCATTTGCTCCCAGAGTGCTGCTTTCTGGGTGACTGCAGCTGGCTGGACTTCCTCTGCCTCCTAGTTTCATAAGCCAGGCTTTCCCCAAGGAACCCCCGGCAGGCCCCTCCACCATCTGGGTGGCCTGGCTGAGATAGCCACATGGCCACAGGGCTTCTGGTTTTGTTGCCCCGGGCTTGCCTGCTGTCTCTGAGGCTTTGTTGCCTCCAGCAGCCACTGTGGTCGCCAGAAGGGCTGACTGCCCTGTACAGCTGCCAGCTCCACTGGAGCTGCGTCCTCGTGCAGGTGGTGGGCAGGAAGATGTTGGCCACCAGAGATACTCCGAGATGACCCTGAGCATGGACTTGACAGGAGCGAGCCTGTGGGTACTCAGGAAGCACGTTGCTAGTGGAGGGACAGAGCGGAGGTGCAGTGCTCCAGCCACAAGACCTGCGGTCGGGGCAGTGAGGTTGTGAATGAGTAGGGCCAGTTCTGTTTCCTGGCTCTCCCGGACAGCTCTGACGTTGACACATTTGCAAACAGTGGTGTTTAGGGGTAGGAAAGAGCTCTCAGGGATCTTCTATTGATGGGACAGCCTGTACTCGTTCTTATATAACCTGGATCCAGTCCTTCAGCTCCTGCTCTCCCTTGGGCACCCAAGTGATGTCTTGTGGCCCAAAGTCCCCACTTCATGACCGTAGGCAATGGGAGACATTTCCTACAGAGGCAGACCTAGGCCTGAACTGAACGGCAGGGGGCTTCTCTAGTTTGAACTGAGCTTTGCCCCCAAATGACAGGGACTGTTTTTGTGGTATTGGGTCCACACGACCCGCTGTCCTTTGCTTCCTGTGTTCTCTGGGGACAAAGGCTGGGGCCCCGCTGGAACCCTGCTGGAACCCTCTGCGAGCTGGCAGTGTGCTTCCTGCACCCAGCGCCAGCCCGCCCTGGGGAGGGGCCAAGCCCGCCCTCCTGGTGATAAGGCGGGGAGGGCTGCCCTCCTGGAGGAAGCTCCAAAGAGAAAGCGGAGGGCAGGAAGCGGCCCAGCTCCAGCAGGTGTACAGCGAGGCCCACCTGCAGCCCTGACCCTTCGACCCTTCGCTGGCAAGGTAAGCTGGGGCCGGCCACTGAGACCCAAGAACCCTGCAGCCTCTGCCCAACACGCCGTTCTCATGCGACATCCTGAACTTTCAACCACCCCAGAGAGGTTTTGGCTGGTTTGGGATGTTTGGATCTGAGCTGTGAGCCAGGATTGGAAGGATTATTACTTCCTGCCCTGAGTACACAGCCACTGCCAGGGTGGACAGCTGCCCACGTGGACCTGGGGCATGAGTTGTGGGCTGGGAAAGCAGCCCTGGGCTTGTGCCCAGCTCTAGCATTGAGCAGGGTGACCTTGAGAGCACCTGGTCACCGGGCCTCAGTCTTCCCGTCTGTAAGATGGGAGTAGGTTTGACAACATGGTCCCTGAGCGTGCTTTTTCAGCTCAACCCCCATGATGGTGAGAGGGCCTGAGGTTGGCCTGGGACAACTCAGTGCCCCATGACATGCGCTGCCACGGGCATCCTGGCCTGTGGCTTGCTCCCTGCCCGCCTAGCTCTGCAGGCACCCAGCTCCCTCTGCTCCAAAACGGGAGCCCCCCACCCCCAGCGCCCTGCCCCCTTGCCTCCTGCCACCCTCTCTGTAGAAGCAGCCGCAGCCATGGCGGGGATGAAGACGGCCTCCGGGGACTACATCGACTCGTCCTGGGAGCTGCGCGTGTTTGTGGGAGAGGAGGACCCCGAGGCCGAGTCAGTCACCCTCCGGGTCACCGGGGAGTCACACATTGGCGGGGTGCTCCTGAAGATCGTGGAGGAGATCAGTGAGTGCCCCACTGCCCCCGCCTGCCTGACTCTTGGCACTTCCGGGCCACCCCTGCTGCGCAGCTTGCGATAATGGTGTCACAGTGACTCAGGCACCAGTTTAATCGTTCGGCTCCAAAAAAGACATTTCCCCAACTTCCCCTCCCACCCACTGTCTTCCCTCCCTCCTCCCACTCCAGCTGGTTCTGCTGAGTCCTAAGGATGAGACTGGGCCACAGTCCTCCGTTCATCCCCTTCTAGGGGCAGGGGGGTGGCCTTGCCTGGGCCAAGTGAGGCACAAGTCATGTGCCTGAGGTCTGAAGGGTGGCTGGGGGCTCCTGGTGACCTGGGGGCCTGCTCCCACACACCCTCCCCCTGCGGAAGCTCTCAGGAGGCTGGTGACAGGCCCAGCCTGGGGGGGAAGGCCCTGCCCCCAACAGGAAGTTACAGCAGGGCAGCCTGCGGTATTAGTCGGGAGTGGGAGTCGCAAGGCCAGTGACATGGGGGCTTCTCATCCTTCTTCCCTGCCGGGGCGGGGACTGCCCCTTCCTGGGAGGGCAGCAGGACGACCCTGATAGCCAGAGCGGAAGGCAGGCCAGTGAGTCACAGCCTGGATCCTCGGCTGCCCAGGGTGGGGGTGGGGAGGCTTCCTCAGACCCCGCCACCCACCACGTGCAGCCCAGGGGAAAGGTCCGCGTGTGGACAGGACAGCCCGGCCACTGGGCTGAGGCAGCGAGGGGTGCTTCCGGAGGCAAGGCCCAAAGAGGCTGTGAAAACAGGAGACTGGGTGTCACATTGGGTCTGAGGGGCGTGAAGACCTGAGGGCCCCAGGACAGGGCACGCGGGGAAATGCAAGAGGCCCCTGCTCGGAGTCAGACAGGCAGGCACACCGCTGCTCCATCCCCTGCTGGGCCCCCAGCAAGTCTCTTCAGCTCTATGTCCCCTGCACAGCGGATGGCGTCCCCAGCCCTCCCACTGCTGCTCAGACATCTATGATGCTTAGCCAAGTTGGCCCCTGGCCAGGCCCGGCCACCTGCAGCGTGGCCGGCAGGTGAGCCTGACCCTCTGAGGGCCTGAGCTACACAGGGACAGCTTTCCTGGGGCCTGGAGCTGAAGACAGGGCTGCCCCCGGCCCAGGCCCAGGACGGGGAGACTTCCCGGGAGAAGCCACCTAACACGAGTCCTGAGTGGTGGCCGCAGTCGGGGGAGCAGGGCAGTGACGGCGAGGACATGGGGGTGCTCTGAGTTAGGGCCCCTTGGCCAGGAGGATGCCCGGAGCGTGACAAGAAATGAGGCTGGGCAGACCCTGGCCAGCTCCGCACGGCCCTGAAGGCTTCTGGGGTCCTGGACTTCGCCCTGGAGGTGAAGCCTTCCCAGCAGAGGGTCTTCGGTGGGAGCTGTCGCACCAAGGCTCCCATGTGGGGAGCCCGGAAGCAGGAGACCCTGTCCTGGGGAGACGGCAAGGCCCTAAGTTTGGACAGGGAGGATGGCGAAGAGGGTGGGATTGGGAGGTGGTGACTGACGAGAAAGGGGTCACCAGCACCGCACGGTGGAGAGTCCTTGTCACCACCCCGAGACGTGGAGGAGCTGCAGCCGGGGAAGGGGCGCCTCTGTGCAGAGCAAGTTTAGGCTGAGCGCCTCAAAGCTGGGACCAGGGGTCAGTGCATTTATGGTTCCAGTGCCGGGCACATGGCCAGGTGAACAGAAGTTTCTGGAAGGAAGGAAGCCAGTGGACATGCCTCAGCCAGGGGCACGTAGGGGGCTGGCCTGGGCTCCAGACAGGGTCTGGGTCAGAGGGCCACACCCGGGGGTTCGGCAGGAGGTGGCAACTGAAGAACTGGCAGACCCCAGGGACAGGGCACAGCTGAGGAGGGAGAAGAGGGTCCCGGACCAAACCTGGGAAAGGACAGGTGAGGGGCAGGTCAGGGGAGGGGGCCAAATTGGACAAAAAAAGAGCAGAGTGAAGAGAAGGGGAAGTGGGCGGCACAGAGCCAAGGACAGAGCGAGGATGCCGAGAGCGGAGGGCCCAGCCCTGGGAGGACAGAGGAGATGGAAAGGGAGGAGCTCCTCTGGGCTCGGGCAGCACTGGTGACGAGGAGGGCGGGGCACGAGTGGGAGGTGGGACAGGCATCCGACAACTGGCCAGGAGGACCACGAGGAACCCAGGGAACAGGGCTTTGTACGCTCCAGAGGGCCGGGACGCAGCGCCGTCAGTCCCCTTTGTTCCTGTGCTGTCTCCCGCCAGCTCATGCTCCCGGAGAGAGGCCAGGAGGCCTCGTGTCTTCCGTTGCTGTGTCCCCAGTCCCTAGCTGACTGACGAGGGACATATTTCTACTGAATGCTCACTGGTGGATGGTCACGTGCGTGCACGAGTGTGCCACAAACACTCTGCACCTACCCTGCAGCAGGCTCTGTTCCATGTCCATGGGGTCAGGGTAGTTATTACATCTTACAAATGAGGAAAAGAAAACTGAAGCCCAGAGAGGTTAAGTGCCTTGCTCTAGTTCACACAGCTAATATTCAATAAATTTTGAGAGAGAACGTCCTGCTCCATGGCAGGCACAGTCCCAGGGCCTGAGGACATGCAGCAGAAAGACAGACTAGTCTCTGCCTCCTGGAGCTCCCGGGAGTGCAAGAGAGAAGCCGTTAAGCCAGGACAGAGGAGTCGCCAAGTGCTGGAGTGCAGGAGGTGGGGGCACTGAGATTGGGCACCCAGACTCCGGGATGGGGGGCTCCTCTGGGAAGTGACGTAGCAACTGAGCCCAGAAGGACAGCAAGGCCCAGCCAGAAGAGCCATTCCGCCGGCACCAGGGCCTTGGGCAGGGGCGGGAGGTGGTCGGCACAGGCCTGTGATCCTGGGCTCGTGCTCAGGGTTGGGGCAGCAGGAGGAAGGCCAGGCGGGGCCCGCCACGCCGACTGCACACCCTGCCCCGCAGACCGCAAGCAGGACTGGTCGGACCACGCCATCTGGTGGGAACAGAAAAGGCAATGGCTGCTGCAGACGCACTGGACGCTGGACAAGTACGGCATCCTGGCCGACGCGCGCCTCTTCTTCGGGCCCCAGCACCGGCCGGTGATCCTGCGGCTGCCCAACCGCCGCGCCCTGCGCCTCCGCGCCAGCTTCTCCAAGCCCCTCTTCCAGGCCGTGGCCGCCATCTGCCGCCTCCTCAGTGAGTGGCCCTGCTGGGCCCCTGCGCCAGCCCCAGGGCTGCTGCGAGGGGCCAGGTCCCCGCCCTGCCCAGCCCAGCTACTGTCCTACCATCCTTGCTGCCTTGTTCCCACCCTGCATGAGGCGGGGGGGCCCGGGCAGGACCTCGACCCCAGCCTCGTTGAGACCGCAGCTCTCCTCAGGCGTCCGGCACCCTGAGGAGCTGTCCCTGCTTCGGGCTCCGGAGAAAAAGAAGAAAAAGAAGGAGAAGGAGCTGGAGGAGGAGGTGTATGACTTGACCCAGGTGGTCCTGGCTGGGGGTGAGCACAGGCTGGGGCGGGCAGGGCCGGGGCAGGGCCGGGCCTGTTGGGCCTGGGCCTGGGGACGGGCCCGGTGACTCCCACCTGCACTGCAGGCATGGCACCTGTGCTGTTCCGGGGGATGCCAGCCCACTTCTCAGACAGCGCCCAGGCCGAGGCCTGCTACCACATGCTGAGCCGGCCGCAGCCGCCGCCCGACCCGCTGCTGCTGCAGCACCTGCCTCGGCCCGGCTCCCTGCTGGACAAGACCCAGCTCCACAGCAGGTGCGCCACGGGCCTGTGCCTGGGCTTCCCTCCCAGCGTCCACCCCCGCCCCGCGTCCTCGCACACGCTGGATCCACGCCCGGTGCCTCCAGGCCCTGCCCGTGTGTGCGCCTGCCCCACCCCAGCCGGCCCCCACCCCAGCCCAGGGTGTCCCTGCGGAGCCCTGACCCCCGCCTCTGTTGCGGCCCAGGTGGCTGGACTCGTCGCGCTGCCTCATGCAGCAGGGCGTCAAGGCCGGGGACATGCTCTGGCTGCGCTTTAAGTACTACAGCTTCTTCGACTTGGATCCCAAGGTGGGTCAGGGAGAGGTGGGGGCGTGCGGTCCATGAGACATGGCACCCAGGACAGAGGGCTGGGCTCTGGGATGTTAGTGACTTGTAGGGGCCGGTCCATCTGCCTGATTGTCCATCTGTGCCTCTGTTCACTGACTCCACAAACACCGTGCTGGGCCCGGGGCAGATGAGAGACAAACAGGTCTCTGGGCCTGTTTCTCAAGCAGCCGTTGGGGAGCTGATGACCACAGGCAGCACGGCCAGTGGTGGGCGCCCCTGGGAAGTCTGGGGCTCAGGTGGGAGAGGCCCCGGCCGCAAAGTCAGGGAAGGCTTCCTGGAGGAGGCAGCACTTGGACCCGCAGGGACTGGGGCAGGCGAGGAAGGAGGCTTTGCAGGCTGGCCCAGGTTGCCCCGTCCACTCTCCCTCCCTGCCTACATCCCTGATGGCGACCAGTGTGTTCCCTGTGTCCATCTCAAAAGCTGCCCAGGGGCTACCTCACCGGTAGAGGCCGCTCTCTCTACCGGTGACCCCACCTCTCGCTCTCCTCACCGCAAAACTTCACGGTTGCCCACAGAACACTAGCTCCCCGGAATCCTGCCTCCTGTTCGCAAGCTTTCCCTGGGCACCCTCTGACCCTCTTGCCCCTCAGCTGTGGCTATTCTGGTGTCTTCTGCCCTGTCTGCACTGGAGTGCTGCAGTTGCTGCGGTGACCCCGCCTGCATGCCGTCCACTGTCCCTTCCCACCCACTTGTGGCACAGACACAGCCGCCCACCCTCCGTCCCACCCTCCCTCTGCAAATATCTTCCCGTCTGGGGCTGCTGCTCCGTGTCTCCTCCCCCCGAGCCTCTCCGTCTAGGTGCCTCTGCTCTCCCTCCTCCTCTCCACGGCTCTCCCTCCTCCTCTCCACAGCCCCCTAGCGTGGGCCAGCCTGGGGCTCCCCCCAGCCCCCTCCTCTCCACTGTTTCTCCCAGTAATCCCCAGCCTCCCGGATTTCAACACTCTGTGCTCTCTTCCTATCTCCCAGCGTGTGGACTCCAGCCCACACACTTCTCCCTGAGCTCTGGACACAGGGCCTGGCCTCGGGTGGGGGGCTGCACCTCACACTTCTCACACCTGAAACACCCTCCTGCTGGCCCGTCCCATCCAGGGGCTCCCCCTGCCGTCGGGGATCCATTGCAAAAGCCCCACACTGAAGCCACTCCAGACCCTTCGCTTTCCCTCCCACCTGGTCCCTCATAGCGTCCTGTGGATCCTCCCTCCCACGGAGATCTCGAATCACCTGTTTTTCTCTGTGTCATCATCTGTCCTGGTCCAAGCCACGGGCACCCCTTGGGGGTCACTGTGGCCTCCTCCTCTGGGACCTCTCGCCCCTTGGCCTCTCCTGCCTTGGAACGGACACAACAAAAGGGCCCCACCTCCAGGGCTCGCAGGCCCTGAGTGCCCTGTCCCTGCTCACCCCTTCCGCCCTCTGCTCTTTCCTGTCCTGTGCCGCTTCCCTCTGGGACTCTGTTGTTCCCTATCTTCCCACCCTTCTTCCGGTTGAGTGCTTTTGGGGATTCCATGTTACATCCTTCATATGATCTTGTCAAGTCCACTTGTCCATCCTCAGTGGTTGCTTCAGGGCTTATAGCACATGGGTAGCATCGCATGACTTCTCTTGAAGTCTGGGGACTTTACAAGATACTTCCCTGTCCCCTCCCCCGTCTCTGTGCTCTCTTCTAAGTGTGCCGAACCCACATTACATTGTTCATTGTCGTCGTCGTCGTTGCTGCAGCTATCACTATGACAGCTTTACTGAGAAACCATTCGCTCACCGTGCAGTGCTCCTGTTTAAAGAGTACAATTCAGTGGTTTTTAGCATATTTGCAGAACTGGGCAGCTATTAGCACAGAACTCTACAATGCTCTCATCAAGCTAGAAAGAACCCCTCCCCCCC
>VSMD01134693.1:0-22628 GCA_008750895.1 Mirza zaza
GGAGAAATTCTAACAATGTACTCATGTGATCCTTTATTTCTGAAAATTTTGCAAGAATAATTTTTTAACTGCAATCAAGTAAAATCCTTGTATATTATAAATTTTCATATGTTGCTAGAGTGGTCTTAAAAATTGTGGGGATCCAAGACAGAAATTTGAATTCATTGTAGATGAATGTCTTTATGTGACTTGGAGTGACTTTTATGTATAGTTAAATTATTAGTAGGTATCCAGTTGAGATGGCATTCAATATGCCAACTTCCCTAAACTAACATCAAGAGATGGAGACATAGGCACTGGCAGCTTATTGTGATGGAATGCATCCACTGAACATTACAATGGATGTATGTGCAGTGACAGAAACAAATTTTATAATGAATAGACTGAGAAGTTAGCAATAGAAATGCTTCTAATAATTTCATGAGCAAAATTTAGACATTTAATTCTAATCAATTCCTAGTGAAGTTCTCCTATCAGAGATGAATATACTCAATAACGCAATGTATGTGCTTATGCCTGCACAATTCTTTTCTTCTATCTTACCTTTTCAGATAGGAATTATGCAAAAGAAAAATTATCAGAATTCCTAGTTTGTACATCAAACATCTGTAGTAGTACTGCAAACATTGAGCAAGTCCATGTGTGGAGTTAAATTTCAATAATAAAAAACATATTTTTACAAACCACAGTAGAAGAAACACTGCATTACCTTTCTAATTCTTCTACAGAAAAATTATAAAAACATTGTCATAGACTTCCAGTTTCCACTTCCATATATAATAAGTTTGGAAGTCACCATTCTGACAAGTAAAAAAATTGAAAAGACTTAGATCAACTCTTGTGAATTCATAACAGAAAGGAGAACACAGGTCAAACTGCTGCCCCAAGATTGAACATATAGACAAGCAAATACAGAGAGACATGACTTATCAGAGCAGAGACTCATGAGCAGAAACCACCATGGGGACCAGTGTCTGGTTAAGAAAATCTTAGGTGGTGTTTACCAGGGATTCAGGGATTGGAGGGTAGACCCACATCTGAGGGATGTCATGAGCATTGTGGATGGGAAGGGCATACCTCTAACCTTTGCTAGGGAGAGGCAAAGATATAAAATGCAACCAAAATGTTTGTACTCTCATATTTTCTTGAAAAAAAAACTCAGATGCAACTGATGATTTGGTAGCAGCTTAATGCAGACAATTCTGAGAGTCAAAAACCCTAGAGGACCAAGTCATGCAGGGAGGTCACAATACTGTGAGTTGTACCTTCAAAAGATCAAGCAGGTCCCCACGGTAAACATTTGGGGAAAATCTCTGTGCTTCACGAAGGGGGAGGAGAAAAGGAATCATTTTGAAATGTACCATAGCATTATGTTCATCCTAATAAGCTTGCCCTCAGGAAAAACTAGTTAACCAGAACCGAACCTACTGGTGTATTATCAGAGTCTAACTGACCCCGAGGAAGGGAAATATCCAATTCCAGTTGGCTCTAGCCTTCCATGTGGGAGAAGGGGCAAACCCAATTCCAACCCACTCTCGTTATCCTTTTCCACCTAACAGAGGATAAAAAAAAATAAATAAATAAACTAAGAAACACTCATGAAGTTCAGAGCCCAGAGGTATAGGCTCACTAAAAGAATAAATCTTAATCATAGGATTATAAAAACCTTCCTCTCTCTCTCTCTCTCTCTCTCTCTCTCTCTCTCACACACACACACACACACACTTTACCACCACATTAATATTTAAATCAGATTATTATAAGGTAAACCAAAAGCCAAAAAAAAAGCAAAACTGAAGAGTCAGACTAGGCATCAGAACCAGATATGTCAGTGATATTGGAATCGTAAGACTGAGAATTTTTTTAAAAAATGAATATGCTAAGAGTTCTAAAGAATATTGTAGACAGCATGCAAGAATAAGCCTATTGCCTATGTCTGAAAGTCTGGAAAATTGCATGAAACAATCTTCTAACTATCCTTGTCCCAAAGATAGTTCACCATGTAAAAATATACACATTGCTTGTAACAAATAGAATTTCTCATAATCACGGCCACGTTAGGGGACATACAGGTCCCTTATTTTTTTTGTGAGAATGGCAAAATAAGTTTGGGAGAATATTTGTCAAGGTAACTTTTAATGAACACAGGGACCTCTTCCCATAAAAACAAAAACAAAGTTATTTCTCTTGCTATTAGTTTAGGTATACAACATACAAATTTTATCACATAAGGAACAGTATTCCTGTATGTTTATCTAATGCAAAGAAGAAGTACCTTTATTAAATTAGACCTTAATTCACTCCACAAAAGTGGTTATGTATTTTAAAAGTGTCCCCAAACAAGTTGACTCTAGTTAAACACTTACAGTGTTTAAAAATATTACTCTTCTAGGAAGTTTTTTCCCCTTACTCAATATTCTTTCAGTCCATCAAAACTCACTTTCTTGTGTTTACCCTACAGTTCCTGTAGGAAGATGCTATTCATTGCCAATACTATTAATACTTGGCATTTCATCTCCAGGGACACGTAACACTCGGGAATCTCATTTGGAATCTGAAATAGGAAAAGACTATTAATTATGCATATTTTTCTGTCATCATTTCAGTGGCTGGATTTAAGATACATTTGAACACCATAGGACGTTTTTAGAGTAGAGTCTATATATAAAAATTATGTAAATATGAAACAAGAATAAAATACATTCAGATCAAAAATTTTCAATTCAATACTCAAATTACCATACTGTAATTGTGAAACCTACTATTTTCCTCTCTTAACTAGTTTATTATGTGATCAGATTGTTTTAGGATTAAGGTTTTACTCACCATTTTTTTAAGTTTACGAAACAAAATTTTATTGTGAAAAGAAATAGGCAGGTCGAGAGGAGAGGGAGGGCATGGGCAATATGCGTAACCTTAACACTTGTACCCCCATAATACGCTAAAAAAAAAAAAAGAAAAGAAAAGAAATAGGCAGGGAAACAAAGCCTGAATTAGGAAGAAATAGAAATAAAAATCCTGAACAGGTCAATAATGAACAACAGATAGAAGAATAAAATATACCCCAACATAAAAAGCCCCAGACCAGACTGATTCACAGCCAAATTCTACCAGATCTATTATGAAGAACAAGATCTCTCAGAATGATTAACCTGTATAACTAACTTTTGGTTAACACTCTTCTATAATCGTTTCCTTTCTTTCCAGTTAGGCCAGAAGTCAGTCTCTCTGCAAGAGTTAATGGTGCCCTTACTCTCAACATTTGTAAGCTAATGAGTAACAAAATTGTAATGCTTCTATAGATCAAAGAATCACATGGAAGTTCTTTTAACAGAACTATTTAATACTAGCTCATTAATATTCACCATCAAAGGCACATGCAGAATATAAAGGCCTATTGCCCAAAGAACTAATAACCTTATTAAAATTTAACTGTGAATGCATGAATTAATGAACAATAAGGGTTTTCATGATAAACATTTTAAGTGATAATTGGTTTCAATGGTGGGGGTCTTAAGATTACAATTACTTTGAAACATGGTTTGTCGCAAAAAATATTGTTATATATAATTATTATAACAATAACAATATCACCTTAAAAATTGACCATTATGAATATGAATAATATCACTAAGTTTAATTTCATGAGGTCTGCAGTTAATAAGTCAAAGAACAATAACAAGCAATAATAAAAAATATTTTGAGAATGTAGATCTAAATCATCAGGATTAGTTTAGTGCTTGTTAAATACTGGTTGGCCTTTAAGAAATATACATTCTGATGTGCTGCTGAATTCTGTTTGCTAATATTTTGTTGAGGATTTTTGCATCTATATTCATGAGGGATATTGGGCTGTAATTTTGTGTGTGTGTGTGTGTGTGTCCTTTCCTGGCTTTGGTTTCAAGGTCATATTGGCTTTATAGAATGAGTTAGGAAGGATACCATCCTTTTCAGTGTTGTGGAATAATTTCTGTAGTATAGGTATGAGTTCATGTTTGTATGTTTGGTAAAACTCTGAAGTGTAGCCATCTGGTCCAGGACTTTTCCATTTGGGGAGATTGTTAATTAGTGCTTCAATTTCTGCACTTGAGATTGGTCTATTCAGGAATTCTATTACCTCCTAGGTGAACTTAGAGAGGTTGTATAAATCCAGGAATTTGTCCATTTCTTCCTTGTTTAATTTTTGGGCATATAGTTTTTATAATAGTCAAACATAATGTTTTGTATTTCTGTAGTGTCTGTTGTGACCTCTCCATTTTCATTTCTTATTGAGTTGATTAGAGTCCTTTCCCCTCGGGTTCTAGTCAGTCTAGCAAGAGGGCTATCAATTTTGTTTATCTTTTTGAAAAACCAGTTTCTGATATTGTTGATCTTCTGTATAATTCTCTTGTTCTCCATTTTATTTAGTTCTGCTTTGATCTTAGTTATTTCTTTTCTTCTACTAGGATTGGAATTGGTTTGCTCTTCTGTTTCCAATTCCTTGAGTCTATTCATTAGGTTGTCAGTATCTAAGCTTTCTGTTTTTCGGATGTGAGCATTTATGGCTATTAGTTTTCCTCTCAGGTATGTTTTTGCCGTATCCCACAGGTTTTGGGAACATGTGTCTCTGTTATCATTTTGTTTGAAGAAACTCTTGATTTCCTTCTGAATTTCATCCTTGACCCAATAATTCTTCAATAATAGATTGTTTGCACTCAAATGTTTATGGCAGTACAATTCACTATTGCAAGGATGTGGAAACAACCCAAGTATCTGTCAATTCATGAGTGGATTATTAAAATTTGGTATATCTTTATAATGAAATATTACTCAATTCTAAGAAATGACAGCGAGCTAGCACCGCTTTGATTATCCTGGATTGAGCTTAAGCCCATTATCCAAAGTGAGGTGACACAAGATCAGAATAATGGGCTCCACATATACTCGCCATCAAATTGGTACTGACTGATTAACACTATGGTGCTCAAAGGATGGTGGTGTTCACCAGGGATTCAGGGGTTGGAGGGGTAGTCACACATCTGAGGGATTTGGTAAACATTGTGGAGGGGAAGGGCATACCTCTAACTCTTGCTAGGGAGAGGCAAAGATATAAAATGTACCCAAAATGTTAAGAAAAAAAGAAAAACAAACATTTGTTGGGTGTGAGGCAGGTGGGAAGATGGAGGAGGTGATGGGTATATACATACATAGTGAGTGTGATGCACACCGTCTGGGGGATGGACACTTGAAACTCTGACTGAAGGGGGGAAGAGAGACAAGGGCAATGTATGTAACCTTAACGTTTGTACCCCCATAATATGCTGAAATTAAAAAAAGAAATATAAATTCTGGTTTAAAATGTCTGTAGTAAGGAAGGCATAGGATTCTATAACATTAAAATGCCTTGGATAAGATGTTACCAAAGTTTCTTTTGTCTTAGAAACTTAGTGTTGTATGTTAATTTGTTTCCTTAGGCCAATTAGAGTGTTCTTGACAGCATCTTTAGGCCAATTAAATATCTAATAATTTGTTTATCCAGTGGTTAGTCTAAATAACTTAATAAGTATTTATGTGCTAAAAACTTATCCATTGAAAAAAGTAATAAACAAAATTGAAAAATAATATTTTTATTTCATTATTAATATTCTGGGATGTTTGCAAGCAACTCCGGAGTGTTGCATAACTTCTCAAACTTTGGAATCAGATTGGACACTATTGCTCTCAGTCAAGGTTCCACATTGACTTTTGTCATTGAGAAGCAACACTTGCTTCTCTTTGTAACGATTATTGACAAACTGCTGACTTATTGTTATTTTTTTGCTACCTTAACATGAATTATTCCTTTTCAGAATCTGCTTTGTAGAGCTCTAAAGAGGTTCCTTAGCACTTCCTTGGCAATAACAGAAAGATATTGAGTACCTAAATAGTGTGATAGTATAGGTATAAGAGCAATAGGTATGAAAGCAGATCCACTCTATAGTGTTTTAAAATTGTATTTGCATATGGTTAATTAAGTGATAGGATTTCAAAAATATTTGAAAACTAACTCTAAAGGAAATATATATATGTATATATATATACACACACACACACACATACACATACACACACATATTATAGCTTTCTATAGAATTTTTACTATCAATAAAAACCACTAAATTTTCATGTAATTATTTATCTATATCATATTCAACATTTTTGAAATATTTTAACTTGTGGATATGTTGTTTAGACAGAAAAATATGTATGCTATTTAAGTAATAAAATAGTTAGATATATGTTGTGTTAGGGGTCCCCAAGACCAATCTTAGTTTTAATAATTCACTATAAAGACTGAGAGAACTCAGAAAAGCTGCTATATTCAGTTATGGTTTATTATAGCAAAAGATTACATTATTAAAAACAGTAAAGGGAAAAGGTACATGGGTGAAGCCCAGGAGAAACCAAGAGCAAACTTGCAGGTTAAAGAGACAGTGTTTAATTCTCCTAGCAACATGTGTGAGAAACCAGGGAAGCACACCCAATCATTGGTGTCTGGGGCTTTTCTTTGTAATCAGTCACTTAGGCATGAAGAGTCTCAAGTGCCTGACCTTACTACTCAATGTCCAGCCCCTTGAGGATCAGGCTGATAAAGAAAGCCCCAAACCCTCAGTCATATCAAAAGGAACATTCATCATTAATCACATGATTAGCATAAATTATCAGACCTCAGCCAGAAAAAAGTCTTACCAGACAGATTATTTCAGGGGCTCAAAGATGATCTCTGAGAAGCTCACCAAGTTCAAATACTTGCTTTGGAATGTGCAGAGTTTATGTAATGCAGGCTTGCTGACTTTACCCTTCACTGAACATCTACAATTTGCCCTTCATATAGATACCAACAACTGCACTTCGCTTCACATTATTTTTTTTCAATCTATCGTATTTTCCCCCATTTTATTATAAACTCCTAGTTTTGTATCTTTTCACATCTAAGAACTCTATTTCACACCTTCCTTCATTTTGGCATTAATAAGCCAATGTATAGGTTTTATGTAAAATATGTCCTTTCAAATACATCAAATGTATTGATATAGAAAAAATATATATATACACACACAGACACACTTACACACATATACAGTGTTGGTGGAAGTGTGTGCTTAATTTAGCAACCATTTAGACAGTTGTTTGTCAGCATCAACTAAAACTGAATATACACGCATATACTATGTCTCAGAAATTCCACTTCTATAAATATAGCCTACTGAAGTGCTTAAAACAAAAATTTAATGTACATGTTCATAACTGCTGTATTTTAATAACCCTAATCTGGAAACCACCCCAAAGCTCATTAAGTGTAGAAGGATTAATAACTTCAAATAAGAATTAAATTCTATTATGCTCACACAGTAGAATACTATGCAACAATGCAAATAAATAATCTACAGATAACAATATGGATGGAAATTCACAAACCTAATAGTGTATGATCATTTATCAATAGAAGAAAGGTGTTCATATAAAATATGAAAATTACAAAAATATGCTATTGTAAGACTAGATAGTGCCTTTAGTTGTACAGAACAGTTGATGGTTACTACATAAAAGATATTTGGAGTCTAGGGAATATTCTATTTCTTAATCTAGTTGTATTACCTTGGTATATCCTGTTTGTAAAAAATTACAGAGTTGCATAATTATCGTTTGAGCACTTTTCTGTATACATATTAATTTTTAATTAAATAACCTACCACACAAACTAAAAATATAAAAATAATAAAATACTTAGAATTCTGGCAAAATACTTCTAGAGAAAAATGAGAAAATTAAGATATAGGCACTATTAGAAATTACAAGGACATAATTATAACTACATGAGACATTAATAAAATAATATAAAAGATGCCAATGAATTTTTAAATGAAGAGGAAATAATTTCCTAAAAAAAATGCAATTTATCAAACCTGACTCAAGTAGAAAGAGAGAAAGCCTGAATGTGAGCCCTAATGGATAATTCCCTTGGCCCTTTAGCATCCCCATCTTTGACACAAGGTTTAGCCAGTGGTGAGACAGAGCAAGGCCATATAAAGTGCACAGCCTAGTTGAGGGCCTACTCTTACTCTGTTCTAAGGGTGGTACTTCAAATGGTTCTATTTCTGAAGCATAGAGACTGGAGGTAATGCATCGTACATCAGTAGCTCTGGTCCACCCTACACCCTTCCAGTTCTATCAGCATTAGCATGATTATGCAACCCATCTGAGGACTGAAAACCAACAGCAACCCATCTCTGAAAAGTGTCTGTAGGTTTTCTAATGCCAATCTCCTTTAGGATAGACAGGAAATTCCATGTCTTCATTCCAAACCATAGATTAAAACATTCTTTGGTTGCTTTTCACTGATTTACAGGTATAGAGAAAATGAAGTTCTACTCATCCTCTATCACATAGACCTGGTTATAACTGATCTCCTTGACCACATCCTTTAGTTTATCTCAATATCCCTTAGTTATGAATGAATACAAACATCAGATTGTCAAATCAGACCTATATAGGATCAAGCTTTATAATAATTTCAAGGATATTATAAATCAAGAGAGAGTGAAGAAGTAAGAAGAGGTCTAAGACATCCCATGTCGCTCTTCAGATATTTCTTTCCTGCATCACACTCTCTAGTACAGAATAATAGATGGTATTTCAAATGAGGTTTTCAGGTCATGTCACAAAATGGAGAGCATTTAGGATATAAAACATGTTCCTTTTATACCTACATGTGCACCTAGCCTGTATGACATTTGTCAGGGAGCCATGTCCTATGAATCCAAAAATCTTGGGTTTGGTTACCATAAACAATCCTAAACTAAGGATATCTTTCTCAAACCATGCTAGGAGAGAAATCTCCTAGCAAATATCCTCAGTCTATTTACTGGATCAGTTATCAGACTGTTCACAAAGAGATTAGACCAGCTCACTTGTCTTCTTTTTTCCCCCAGGAACACCTTACCCTCTATAATTACCTTTCCCAAGTGTAATCAGTAATTAGGAAATAAATGACTCACATTCTGATGCTTAACTTTCTTCATCTCCATTATATTGTTTCAGAGAAGTATATGGAAGACAGAGTGTCAGGGACTTATTCAAAGTCATTATTTATCCAAATATCTAATTTTTTTCCATTATGTACCATGAAGATTTTGACTAGTTATAATAAGCATGTATTACTTTTGTAATGGGAAAAATCAATGTGGTATTTTTCATAAGTTTCTCTATAACTGAACATTAGGAGCACAGGAAGATACTGATTCTTCAAAAATATAACTTCCTATTATAAATTTTATGTCCTACCTGAATTATAAATAGAATTTGCTATCATTCAAATTCTGAAAACTACAAATAATTCAAAGTTAGTTATTAATACACTTTTTGTCTTAATTGTTAAATAGCTCATTAATTCTACATATATAATATCTGCCAATTTGTTAACTAATTCATTTTCTTTTAACTTCTACAAAAGAAAAAAGTAAACAAGATGGTGTTCTTCTCTCTTAAAAGATAATATGACTTTTTAGGGTTGTTTTGTATACTTGTTCTTTTTAATAATCTATGCTTCGGCATACTATAGAACTTCATTATTTTCCCACAGATTGAATAAAATGTTTAAAGTTGAGAAGTATTAGTAATTTATAGGTATTCTTTGTGTAATCTACTTACTTTACAGACCAGGAAACTGAATGGTTAAAGCAGGCGTCCTCAAACTATGATCTGCAGGCCACATATGGCCCGCCAAGGACATTTATCTGGCCTACCAGGTGTTTTTGCCCCCACTGCCTGTCCTGCTTAGCAGCTGACTGGTCCTGGGCCCACAGTGCGCATGTGCACCGCACTCTCCAAGGACCCTCCAATGGTCTGAGGGACAGTGAACTGGCCCCCTATTTAAAAAGTTTGAGGACCCCTAGGTTAAAGTAACTGGCCTAGTACATAGCTCTACAATGCCTGTCTTCTCAACATCTTTTATGTAAAAGCTAGCAACTCAAATCCTGAATTTGCCATTGTGCTCTCCAAATTACATTCTATACTGCTTATTCAATTGCTCCTAAACTCGACATTTCAATTTTAATTAAAATAAGATTTATTTCATTTAAAAATGATTTGTATATTTCCCTCATCTATTGAATGTATCATAAATTATATACATCATATTAAGCAGTAGAGTGACAATTTCTTGCTTTTAAGCAACTGAAACTGAAGATTGATGTAATATCTTTAAAAATATTGCTCTAAATCATCTAAAATTTTCATCTCATTTGTAATTTAGAAATGTCACAAACTGCAAATTCCTACAAAATGAAAAGATGATGCCTAATTCAAGGGAAATTTAAATCAGTCAGAGAAAGTGCACTGGAATTTAGAGAAACTCTCATTACTTTAAAGTACTTGTTTACTTTCCATTCCCTTTGTATATATACACTAAATACAAAGATGATTCATGCATTATATGCATCATCTTTCTGGTTAATTATATTCTAAAGTAGTCTCTAATGACAGTATAATAATGATACTGTATATTTATAATGTCTATTTTCAGACAACACTGCCATTTTAGAATCCAATTCATATCCTCAAAACACCAATTTGTTGGGTTTCTTAAGCATATAAAGTAAATGGATTTATATTTCTAAAGTTAGTTGGAAGATTTGGGTAAATAAACATAAAATTATGCTACTGGTAGGAGTCATCTTACAAAGATTTTGACAAAATAGCTAACTAAAGTGAAGTAAAATACTTTGAAAATTATCCAAATACATAGAAAATTATCTCATATATATAGATATTCTAGTTAAATATGGCTTTATATTTCTGAATTTAAATTTATTTAATACCTACCAAATATTTATTTAGTATCTATCATGGGACAAGGACTACATCAGGGGCTAAAGATAATAGAACACCAAAGTTTTATTGTTGGGGAGTCACTGTTGCAACAGAAGACACAGTAGGGTAAGTCTCAACATTGTATGTGTTTATGCAGAGGCCTATGAGAACACATACAGGAGAACTAAATTAATCTGAAAGGATGGTTATCAAGGTAAATATTATCTAAGAGGAAATGAGCATTCATGACTCAGAAATAAACACAAATATATGTATTAATATTATCAGTTATGGAATTTTCCAAGTAAATCAATATCCAACCTTACACTATTATTATCATTTCTATTTATCACTTTCTAGTAACATAAATAGACCTCAAAAGGAAGGAAATAAGTATATGTATGTGTGTGTATATATATATATATGAATAGAGAAAACAGAATAATAAAAGGCAAATCATATGATATTACTACTAATGGGAGAGAATACTTTTCTCACTGCCACTCAAATAAACAAAGAAAAGGCACTACTGTACTTTTTATTCTATAACAAATCAAATTTTTAAGTAAACATACTCAGTGGATATTAAAGGAGAAAAATTTGAACTTGAAAATTTGAGCATTGCAATCTTTTCTAGCTTTAAGGCCCTCCTTTGGAAAATTCAGTCTCTATAAGGTAAATACTACCCACCAGCTCCTCTCCAAGATGACACCTAACTGAGTATGTAGAAGCAGGTGGCTTAAAGTATCCCGTGCCTGGCAGGGAGAAGGGAAGCTACGTAGTGTTTTCCACAGCAATCTGATCTCATCACTTGACAAGGGACTGCTGTGAACAAGTCCTTATATACTATTAGAGCCAGTGTGTTGTCACCATTTCTGTTGTACATGCTCCCAGACATGTATCCCCATTTGTAAGAGAAAAGCCTCTTTGTTCCAACTTCAGACCTCTCTCTGGTGATTCACCAGTTAGCAACTCTTTGTCCCCTAACTTGGGGTTGTCAATGCTTCCTGATTTTCTACATGGCAAACTAAGCCATGAAGAGTCAGCATTTCTACTTCAGTCTTACCTGTCTTACACATTTCCCTGTGCCACTGCTGTTCAATTTCCCCAGCACAGCACCATTGCTAGTATTCTAAACAGCAATTGAGGCAGGATGCTCTGAGTTTTTTGCTTGTTTTTCTTGTTGTTTCTCCTTCAATCTATCTAGCAAAACACTTGACCCTGAAGGGGAGGTCAACACACATGTCTACTTATTTGTCTTTCCTGCCTCCATCCTATAATGTCTTTTCCACAGTCATTATGTTTGGAGTAGCAAGTTTCCTACCTATTCTTCCTGCCATCAGGAATTGCTCTTTCCACACAAGATTTATGCAGTTCCTCTAACAGATTTCCAAATTGTAGATTGATAAACAAACAGAGAAACAAGTTGAGAAATGTGCAAAACTGAAGCAAGAGGGTTATCAAAAAAAATATTTCCTAAAAATTCAAGAACATCAAGTTTAGCTACTTGTTATGTAAAGTCATAAATTTTCCATATGTCAGCAAAAACTAGCTAGAAAATATCTAAGTGCATGGTTTTTTTCCATATATGAACACAAACAGAAACATATTTATACCAATACATGTGGCTAAGTTTGAATAGATTAGTTTTGTAAGACAGTATTTTAAAATAAACAAATTATATTAATTTGAAATAGAGTGCAAAATTGCAACTAACTTTGCAATCAAGTTGTAATCAAGAAATGAGAGAACTTGAAGTAACTGTGATTTCAGAATTTCACTCAGAAATTTCTGTATCTTTTTCATAAATACATTACATAAGCAACAATGCATGGGATATTTACATGGACTCTGCCCTACATGCTTTTAATTTATCTAAATATAATAGTCAAACTTCAGTATAGAAATAATTATTACTGTGAATGGTTTTTGGTCTTTGACTTTCATCATTTTAATAATTCTAATGATAAAATATGACTGTGATGTAAAATACCATCTGTTTTCATATAAGGAAAAATTTCCATATCTAAACTGTAAAACTATAATTATTCAAATGCTAAAAATAATAACCTGTAAGATTGACTCAAAGAAAAACTTTGGTCCTCTTATATATTTTTCTTTTCTTTCTTTCAAAACATTATGAGAGTACAAACATTTTTGGTTACATATATTGATTTTGTTATACTTGAGTCAGGGTTATAAGTGTGCCCATCACACAGATAGCATTCACTGTACCTGTAAGGTAGGCTTTCACCCATTCCTTCCTCCCCCATCCCCTGCTTGATTTCCACTGAGTTTTACTTTCCTTGGTACACATGTGTACTAATCGGTTTCAATTTAATAGTGAGTACATTAGTGTTTGTTTTTCCATTTTGTGATACTTCACTTAGGATAATGGTCTCCAGTTCTATCCAAATTGTTGCAAAAGGCATTCATTCTTTTCCATAGCTGAGTAATATTCCATTGTGTGTGTGTGTGTGTGTGTGTGTGTGTGCGTGTGTGTGTGTATAAAACATTTTGTTAATCCACTCATGAATTGGTGGACACTTGGGTTGATTACACATCTTTGCAATTGTGAATTCTGCTGCAATAAACATTTGAATGCAGGTGTATTTTTGATAAAATGACTGTTTTCCTTTTAATAAACTACCCAGTAGTGGGATTGTTGGATCAAATGGTAGGTCTCCTTTTAATTCTTTGAGGAATCTCCACACTGTTTTCCACAGAGGTTGCACTAATTTGCAGTCCCTTCAACAGTGTATAAGCATTCCTTTATCTTTGTATCCATGCCAGCATCTATTGTTTTTGGACTTCTGTTTTGTGTAAAGGCTTCCAAAAATTAGTTGCTTTTCCGTGAGTTCAGTGATTTCTCCTTTCCCAGTGAAACTTTAAAATTTGGATGACTTTAAATCACCCTGATTGGAAACGCTGACTTTTCTAACAAGTTCACACACAGCAGAAATAATTGCCTGAGTTTAAGGCAGATTGTTTTTTCTTAGTGATATGATACCTTAATACATTTAACTTAACATAAATTGGCTTTAGTGTTAATGCTATGCAAATTTATAGTGACAACTACTTAGTGAAAACTTATCTCTATTTTCAAGAATGATTCTTCTATAACACAGGTACTGCAATTCAATGCCATATTTAGCTATTAGTCTTTAAAATATGTATGTTAAATTTGTAACATATATACTTATATACATACAATTATATAAAATTCAAATTAAAATATACATAACTCATATAATATGAATATATATGACTGATATATGTATACCATAAATGATAATAATGATCACTCATCAATTTACACTTTTTGTAGTTTCTTTCTATAATTTGAAGAGCAATTTAAGGATGGGTCATAATGTGCTATTACGTTGTGACTCATTATAATTTCAACCTTGACATTTTTATCATGAATTGAGGCAAGATAACACAGTGATAGGAGCCTAGGT
This sequence comes from Mirza zaza, assembly GCA_008750895.1. Taxonomy (NCBI): domain Eukaryota; kingdom Metazoa; phylum Chordata; class Mammalia; order Primates; family Cheirogaleidae; genus Mirza; species Mirza zaza. Next base: position 14,292 of record VSMD01134693.1, read on the forward strand.
TTTGCCGTTTGAAATCTCTATTTTAAAACAAAATTTATATCAATTACCAGCAATGTTGACATTAGAAAATTATATAACATCTTGAAGCCTAAGTTTCCTTAACTATAAAATCTTTATCATGTAAGCTTGCTTTTATAATTATTCCTGGGCATAAAGTAAACATTAAATGTTAGTTTTAGAATAGTTTACTAACTCAAAAAATTACAACCTCTTCCTTCATAAAATAATATCAATTATATTTGAGCATAGGACATTTACAGGATAACTTCTAAATCAAAAGTCACATAATTAGTAAATTGTTACATAATAGCCCTGTAACAATGGCCTCCCAATCAATATAAACACAAAGTCATTTCAACTATAAAATCAAATTAAAAATCTAGTCCTATTTCTACCTCTGCTTTGAAAGTAATGAAAAAGTCACTAACAATAGCAACTAACAACAGCAACTAAAACAGGAACACCCTAGATAATCTATAAAATCATGGGTTTTTTGACCATTGGAGAGATGAGAAAACAAGGCAACATGATGAACTAAAATTGAAAAAGTGACATGCTCTTCTATGCAGAGATGGGTCATGTGGATTGTTTCACCTTAGGAGAGCATGAAAGAAGAGATAGAGACAGATAAGAAGAAAAGAGGTGAAATTTGAAGAATTATTAAAGGTCAAGTAAAGTCCAGCATGAAAGTTTAAAATCCCTGGGAATCCCAGAAATAAAATAGTTCTGTACCTGCTTACCACAGCTTGGGAAAAATGCCAGGAGTATGGCTGGAGACCTGAGAGACTCAAGGCATGCAAGAGGTGATGAAATTTCAGGGTAGGGCCAAGAGAACTTTGTGGTAAGCTTGAGTATTGCGTATTTAGAGGCCAACTAAGGAAAAGAAACACAAAATAACAATATCTCTCTACAAGCTTTAATGGATGGTACATGGATAGTATTCTATTAGAGGGGAATTCTCTTACTGCAGGAGACTTTTCAGAGGTAGTGGAATGGTGCCACCATTCTGAAGGAGAAATGGGGAAGACAACTCCCTGGGGAAAGGAGAAAGGCCAAATTCCAGCAAAGTGGGAGTCTCTGGATCAGAAAGCTCAGAAGGACGCCATTGGTTTGGGATTGTTTATAGCTATAGATTTTGTCTAATCTATAGCTAGCAGATGTTGGGTGCAGTTTCACAGGGTATAAAAAATAGACAGGCCCTAAATGGGTAGAAATCTTCTAAATGGAACTATATTTAAAACAACTAGATGTGTAGGAATTTGAGTTTGGTGCTGGCTGGCTTTATGCTCACAGTCTTAACTTGTTGTGAAGAAGTAAACAACTTAGGAACCAATATGAATAGCCCATCTTTAACCCATTTATATAAAAAAAAATGTGGGGAAAGTTGCCTGCGCCCCATGGTCTATATGAATACAAGTGGTTTGCTATTAATGGTGAATGAACAGGAAATCTCACTGTGCCTTGGACCCTGCTCTTGCTCTTTTCAACTGCCAGGATGACAGCCAATGTTTATGGCTAAAGACTTAGTTTGCTTCCATGAATGAGATCAATAGAAAACAGAACACCAACAAAATCAAGATGAATGTACAGTGTGAGCAAGAAGTACACCCTGAATCTACAAAGATTTGGGGGTTGTTTGTTGCCACAGTATGTGCTAGCCCAATATGACTAGAAAAATGCAAACAGATTCTGGTCCTAATTCTGGGTCGGTCATTTGTTAACGAAAATTCAATTTGTGATTTTGCTGAGAGGGTATCATTTCTAAGCAATTACCCACAACTAATTTTTTTTATGAATCCCATTTGACATTAGAAATAATATTGAAGCAGGCATATGATTTGTATGTGCTAGTTTTTTGTTGTTTTGTTTTGTTTTTACTGAGTCAGCTACTACTACTCATAAAGGCAGTATGAGTATAAAGCTTGCATTAAATTCTAAACTTTGTATAACACAAGTGGCATCTTTAACTCCTAGAACCAACACAATTTTGTCTTATGCTTACTCAATTTGTGTCACGAGTTGTATGTTGTCCTGTTGATGAATTTATCTCACGATAATATTTATATCTTTAAAATTGTAGTAAAATTTCAAATAAAAGATACTGAGATACCTTTTAGAAATATAGAGATAAGCAATATATTATAACTGTTCTTCACCTCAATAATGCTAATGGAAAGATTATATTTCTCAGTGAGGATTTTGCTGTGTATTGTGGAGGAAATATGGTAAAACAGGACAGATTCTATAAATATTCTTTGACCACTTGGTCAAATATATTAAGACTATTCTAATATAATTTTACTGGTCTTAAAATACTATAATATTTTTTTTCAAATATCTATTACATTAACCTTTTTCTTTTCTTACTCATCTTTACTTCCTTATTCCAGATTCATTTTCTTAGACCTGTACCACAGGATGAGTCCACTGTCTGCTCCTTAATCATCCTACTTCCACATTGCTATCTTCCCAAACATTTCCTTTTTTGTTTCAACTTCATGCTCAAAAGTTTCTAATCATTAGTATAAAATAAAATAAAACTCAGTTGGAATCTCTCTCCCCACATCTTCTACCATTGGAGAATTATAGCCTCTCACTTTTCAAAATGACTTTTCTTCCAGAAAATTTCAATTACTTCTCCCAACATCCTTTCAGAATCCTCTGTAACTTAAAAGCTTGCAAGCTCATTGATGTTGGGGAGTCCAGTTTTAGAAGCACAGTGTTTTTCATGTAGGTCATTGATGGGCATATATATATATATATTTGTTAGGTCTATTTGCAATGCCCAGAATTTCTCAATTTTTCTTCAGCTTATTTTGAAATATGAATTGCTCTTCCAGGTATGATGCAGAAATGCCATAATCATTATACTGCTAGAGAAATGGTTAAATCACACCTGGATGTTATTTAACTTATAACCAAATTAAATACATTTTTCCATGTGGATTTATTCCGTCTGTTTCTCAGAACTTTACATATTTTGGGGGGCCACTTGTTGAGCCACCATTCAAAATGTCTTTTAGTACTAATAATCTTGAAAAAGAAAAGGATATGCTACAGCTTGAAGTCAATCACACTTACAGTTTTTATGTAATATGAATCTCATTGAAAGGCTCTTGCATTATTACCATGGAGTAAAATTTATCAGATATATTAAAACAGTTTTAACTGAAGGGTAAGCCCTTCACACTGATTATTATGTAGAAGTGAAGAAAATATGATTCTGCATTAAGGTATAAGAAATTACTTAATACTAATAAAATAAATAAATTCAAAGATAAAGTTGTTAAACAAGAATTGAGTATTATAATTTTTTAATTTGGGGAAATACTTTAATGTATGATAAAACAAATTTCTCCAAATATTATTTATAAAGAAATAAAGATTGAAAATTGATTCTATAGGAATTATTTTAATATTTTTGCACATTATGTAAAGTTCATTTAAAATACAAAATGAGCATCTTATTTTTTTCTATTTTATGCAGTTTTGTGAAGTGATATTTTTATATTTTACATACAAACATAAGTTGCAGATGATATTGAACAAAGGATGCTGTTGCAAAAGATAAATTTTGTTATGTTACCAGGATTGCTACTTTTGCAAAATCTCGTCATCCTTATATTTGGTTAATTTGACACCCACTATATTTGTGTTTAAAGACAAGTTTAGGATGCTTAATTGTTTATGAATTTTTACACCAGTATCACACTGAACAGTAGAACATTCTTCTAATACACCATGCATATTACTACGACTTCTGTTTTAAATGGTTCTGCAAACAATTCTCAGTGTCCCCTCTCTTCCTTTGAACTGTCATCAAAGGCTGTATCCTTCATTGGTTTGTTGCTGACTGGTTTTTGGTTTCTGGCCAACCGAAATGTCCTTCCTTGGCTGTCAGCACAATCACAGCCATTCCCAATTTGTCTAACCCTTTTTTTGTTTCTTCCTTTTTGCTCCTGTTCCCTGCTTTCCTTGGTTGTTGAGGCACAAATCAGTCCATGATGGTGTAGGGTCTATGCCCTTTGATGCTTGGTCATCTCAGCTAGCATCCAGGTCCATAAAGTAATCAAAGGTCTTAACTTTTTCTCAGCTTGACTATACTTTAGACAAACTGCACACCTCTAAGCCAGACCTCCCTCTCACCATCACTTAAGAATCCAGAGGGCCTGACCACAGAGGTCCCTTTCCTTCCCTTCCCTGGAGCATTTCCTTTAGAAGATTGGTAACTGTAATTGCCCCTTTGAGATGCAAATCTTTCTAAAAGCCTCTTGCCAGTTTTACAGCCAGGGAATGTCTTTCTCAAAGGCTTGGGAGTCATCCTTTTTGAAATTCAGTAATCCAAGAATATAGTACCCTACCTCCCTGGGAGGGTTAAGAACCTAAGAGCCTAATTTAGATAGGCACCTCATTCCAAAATGCCACACTACCTCCAGTCATGAAGATAAGAGAACATTTACCTTTCCTTTAGTTAAGACCACTTCCCCCTGCCCTCCCTTCCATTTTCTTTACTTTTTTTCTTAATTCAGGATATTATGCAGGTACAAATATTTTAGTTACATGAAATGTGTTTGCCTCGCCCATGTCAGGGCTACAATGTGTCCTTCCCCCATACAGTGCGCCCCATTTCCATTAGCTGTGAGTTTACCCTCCCCACCCCCCAACCCCCTAACTTGGCCAGCACTCAATGAGCATTACTACCATGTGAGCACCTTAGTGTTGGTCATATAGTACCAATTTGATGGAGAGTACAGGTGGTGGGTGCATGTTTTTCCATCCTTGTAATACCTCACTTTGAAAGATGGGCTTAAGCTCTAGTCAGGATAAACGTAAGAGCTGCTAGATCACCATTGTTTTTTGTAGTTGAGTAGTATTCTATTATATACATATACCATATTTTATTAATCCACCCATGGATTGATGGGCATTTGGGTTGTTCCACATCTTTGCAATTGTGAATTGTGCTGCTATAAACATTCTAGTGCAGATGTCTTTTTAATAGAATATCTTTTTTTTTTTCCCTTTGGATAGATGCCTAGTAGTGGGATTGCTGGATTAAATAATATTTCTATTTTTAGTTCTTTGAGGTATTCCAAATTACTTTCCACAGGGGTTGTACTAATTTGCAGTCCCACCAACAGTGTAAGAGTGTTCCAATCTCTCCACATCCATGCCAGCATGTGTTATTTTGAGACTTTTTGACAGAGGCCATTCTCACTGGTGTTAGGTGATATTTCATTGTAGTTTTTATTTGCATTTCCCTTATAATTAGAGATGTTGAGCACCTTTTTATATGTTTGCTGGCCATTATTCTGTCTTCTTTTGAAAAGTCTCTGTTCATGTCCTTTGCCCATTTTTTGATGGGTATATAGACCTTTGGAATAGAATGGAGATCCCAGATATAAAATCATCCTCATACTGTCATCTAATCTTTGACAAAGCAGACAAAAGTATATATTAGGGAAAAGAATCTCTATTCAATAAGTGGTTTTTGGAAAACTGGATAGCTACATGCAGAAGAATAAAACTGGATTCCCACCTTTCACAACAATCAACTCACAATGGATAACAGACTTAAACCTAAGGTGTGAAACCCAAGAATTCTGGAAGAAAATGTTGGGAAGACTCTTAGACATTGGTCTAGGCAAAGAATTTATGAAGATGATTCCCAAAGCAATCACAGCAGCAACAAAAATAAACAAATGGGACCTAATCAAATTATAAAGCTTCTGCACAGCCAAGGAAACTATTGTTAGAGTGAATAGACAACCTACAGAATGGGAGAAAATATTTGCTTTCTTCACATCCAATAAAGAGCTGATAACAAGAATATATATAGGACTTAAGAAAATCAACAAGAGGATTATAATTTTTTAGTTAAATAGATCATGTCTAAAAAATTGAAAAATTCTTTATTATCATGAACTTTAATACATAGGGATTTATTTTTTTTACCTCTTGACATCTCTAAAAATGATAGAATTCCTATAGTCATGATTCATAGATGATAGACACATTTTTCTTTCAGGTGGTACACAAAATAATGGCTTGTCTTATTATAGATTGCAATTTAGATTTCATGAAATATGGTAAATATTTGAACTATTTTAGAGTTTATATTGATATTTGTACAAATCATGGACCACATGCAGCATCCATTAATTTCTAAAATATTTAACTTAAAATTGTATAATGAAATGTGTATAATTTGTATGATCAAAGGGAAGTGGCAATAATCTATTTAAAGCACTCTTCCCATATATGTACCGAACATTCTAGGAAACACCATCACCAGAGCACTTCTGAAGCATCTTTAAAGACAAAACAAAACAAAACAAAAAATAGTTGGGTGAAATGAGGCAGTTTAAGTATGTTACATTTTGGTATTATGAAATATTAATGTTCAGACTCCCACAAAAGAATATGGTCAGCAAAAGCTGTAAAAGACAAATCTCTTATTTATAAGATTGTCTTTGGAAATTGACTGTAAGGATTTACCTTCTAATAAATAAATAAATTGTATGAATTCACTCTATAGTTTAAGATTTTAATATTAAAATTTGCCAAAATATTCACGCATTTTGTTTTCAGTTTAGAAGACTATCTTCCAAAAACCACAGAGTATAACTTAAGAATCAGTTTTAAAGCTGTTTATATTTTTACATACATGGGCAGTAACCAGATTTTTCTTTATTCCACCTAGCTATTTTTGATAGTAAATACCTGAGTCATATCCTTAGATTGTTGTAAATCTTTTTTCTTCATTATTTTATTGTAATTATATTTGCTATAAAGGAAGATTTATATTTCAAAAATATATTGGCACAAAAGCTCAAATATAATCCAGTAGTAAAATCTCCATGATTTTTAAATTATTTTTATTGCATATGTTGAAAACTGTCATCAAAGTTCAATCACACTTAATACTATGTTTAAATATTTCAAATTGCAATTTTTATAACCATAACTTTATATAAAATGCATATATGGTTTACAGGCAAAAATTAATACAACTGTTATATATCCACTAAAAAACAAGTGAACAATATTAATGCCTGTGAACTCCTTGTGTATGCCTCTAAAAGAGCATTGTTCTCCTGGTGCCCAGAGATAACTGTTATCCTGGAATTTTGTTGATAATTTACATGTTCTTTTTATGCTAAATAAATATATTATTTAATTTTGCCTATTTTGACCTTTAAATATAGGAATGTACATTATGTATTTTTCTATGACATTTTCAATCTTCATTATGCTCATGAAATTTATCTCCATGGATGCCTATATATGTGTTTCCTCCTTTTTCACTGTTCTAGAATAGTCCATCATGTGACTACACCACAATTGATTTATGTGGTGTTTGTCTTTCCATTCTTGCAATACTTCCCTTAGGATAATGGTCTCCAGTTCTATCCAAATTGTTGCAGAAGGCCCTAATTTATCCTTCTTCGTGGCTGAGTAGTATTTCATGGTATACACACACCACATACCACATTTTGTCAATCCATTCATGAATTGATGGGCACTTGAATTAATTACACATCTTTGAATTTGTGAATTATGCTACCATAAACACTCGAGTGCAGGTGTCTTTTTGATAAAATGACTTCTTTTCCTTTGGGTAAATACCCAGTAGTGCAATTGCTAGATCAAACAGTAGGTCTACTTTTAGTTGAAGAATCTCCATATTGTTTTCCATAGAGGTTATACTAATTTGCAGTCCAACCAACAGTGTAAATGTGCTCCTTTCTCTGCATCCACACCAGCATCTATTATTTCTGCACTTTTTAATCAAAGCCATTCTCACTGGGATAAAGTGACATCTCATTGTGGTTTTAATTTGCATTTCCCTGATGATTAGTGACACTGAGAATTTTTGTAAATGTTTATTGTACATTTGTCTATCTTCTTTTTAAAAGCTTCTGGTCATGTCTTTTGTCCACATTTTTTTTTATTTCAGCATATTATGGGGGTACAGATTTTAAGGTTTCGATAAATGCCCTTTCCCCCCCTCCCCCCACAAGTCTGAGTTTCCAGCATGACTATCCCCCAGATGGTGCACATCTCACTCATTATGTATGTATATACCCGCCCCCCTCCCCCCTCCCCCCTGCCCAATACCCTATTACTGTAGTACCTATGTGTCCACTTAGGTGCTGCTCAGTTAATACCAGTTTGCTGGTGAATATATGTGGTGCTTGTTTTTCCATTCTTGGGATACTTCACTTAGTAGTATGGGTTCCAGCTCTAACCAGGAAAATACAAGATGTGCTATATCACCGTTGTTTCTTAGAGCTGAATAGTACTCCATGGTATACATATACCACATTTTATTAA
>VSMD01134698.1:0-11028 GCA_008750895.1 Mirza zaza
GGGATCCTCTCACCTCAGCCTCCCAAGTTGCTGGGACTACAGTAACAGGCCACCAAGCCTGGCTAAATTAAAAAAAAAAAATTTGCAGAGATGAGGGTCTTGCCATTTTGGCCTCAAGCAATCCTCCTGCCTCAGCCCCCCAAAGTGCTAGGATTACAGGCGAGAGCCACCACACCTGGCCCGCCAGGGTGTTGTTCTCTGCTCCTGCCCAGTGTGGCAGGTGCCTGGGCAGCTGAGACTGAATTCAAATTCTAGGAGCTGAGATCCTCACTCGGGGTTTGCTCTTTTTCAAGAGCATAGGAGACCCAGCTTATGTGGGAAGACTTGATGGGAAGCCAGGAGACCAGTTGTAGTACCAACACTGTTCCCTGTGGAAACTGTTAATTTATCAGTCGCACTCAGGAGGCAAACATGAACTTGAACTTTTTTTTTTCTTTTCTGTATGATTCTCAAAGACTTTATCACCTCCAGGCACCTTTCCTTGGGCCTGGAGGCCACCTGCCCAGGGCCTCTGTTAATTTGGGGCATTGAAGAGTGCCTGGGTTCAGGGCAAGCCCGCAGCACCAGACATCCCCACCGCAGGGCCTGCCAGAGATGTCTGCCCCTCCTTTCCCGTCCCCTGTGGCCGCACCCCGAAGCCACCTATACTGTGTTCTCCTGATCACCAGAAGGGGAAGGAAGGGACCGGACAGAGGGGTGCAATCGAAGTCCTTTCAAGTTCAGTATTTTGATAAGCCTGGAGACCAGAAATAGAAACAGGGAGGCCTGGCCCTGCCGGTGGCTGTCCAGAGGCCTCCTCCTCCTTCAGGGCGCTGAGGGCCCACAGGCTTCTCCCAGGGAAGCCCGGCACTCGTCCTCAAGGCGGAGATCGGATCCTGACCCCGCCAGGTGCAGACGGGGTTCCCTAGGCACCCATGGGCCTGGCCCCCTCAGGCACAGGGCCGCGGGAGTAGACGCAGTCGCCGGGCAAGGGGAGCCGCGTCCACTGGCGGCGCCTGCACTGGCGCCTGGACGCGCACCTGGACGCCACCTGGTTCTCAGGGTCCAGTGGGCTTCCGCAGGCGCGAGCGGCACGGCGCCGCGGAGACGGGTGGCGACCTGCCCACTCCGACGGCCTTTCTCCTCAGCTTCGCTCGCCCAGCGGCAAGGCCCTCCCGAGTGCCGTGCCGTGCCGTGCCCTGCCCTGCCCTGCCCACTCTCGGGCCCAGGGGAAGGCGGCTGGTGCCGGGAGACTCTCCCCGCCTCGGCGCGAAGCGCAGCCCTCGAACCGCCCCGGCGCCGCAGCCCGGTCCGCTCGCGCCGCGGGAGCCACCGACCGCTGCGCTGCGCCGGCGGCGGCTGGAGCCTTGGCCCCTGGCGGACGGCTGCGGTCTGCGTGCCGCCTCAGCAAACCTGGGGAAGGTTCCTTGTTCTGGAGGAATCTGCCGTTAGAAAAGGGCCCTTCTGAGGTCGCAGGCCAGTCCCCGTCAGCCCCAGCTCATCCGCAGAGAGCAGGCGGCGCTCCCCGCCCCGACTGGGCTTGAGCGGCTCGGGTTAAAGGACAGACGCTGGGCGAGAACCCGGAGATCGGCTCCTGTCCGGGCACCATCCTCCGGGGCCATTTAATTGACAGGCTGGGCTTGCTAGGGGGTGACAAAATCCAACTTGACTTTCTCATTTTACAATTCTCCCCAAAGGCATCCTCACCTCTAGAGTCTCTCTGCACAGAATGGCCCGGCCCTTCCCGGTGTTAACCTGGGAAAACCGAAAGTTTCTTGAATTTGCCGGGTTTTGGTGGCTTGCCTGGTGGTGTTATCCAAACCCTTCTTCTCCAGGGACATGAGGCCCTGGTAACCGCATCCTTCTCGGCCAGGGCTGCTACGTGAGTTCTTTCGAGACCGTCACTGGGCACGAGAACTCAGAGGCAGCGGGCGGGTCGTCTGTCTCCGCAGCACTGCCACCGCGTCACCGCGGGAGAGAGCCACCGCGGGAGAGAGCCACCGCGTCACCGCGGGAGAGAGCCACCGCGGGAGAGAGCCACCGCGGGAGAGAGCCACCGCGGGAGAGAGCCACCGCGGGAGAGAGCCACCGCGGGAGAGAGCCACCGCGGGAGAGAGCCACCGCGCCACCGCGGGAGAGAGCCACCGCGGGAGAGAGCCACCGCGGCCCTCCGCGGCCGGGTTACCCCGTCAGCGTCGAGTCTCTTCTCTTATCCTGTTGGTGTTTGGACCCCAGGAGCCCGGAGTGTCCAGGCAGCAGCCACAGCCTGTGTAGCGTCTGGCTCCGCGTAGTTAATGCCACATCACCTGGCAGGTGGGGCCACGACTTCTAACCCAGCAGGGCCTAGAGGTGAGGAGACAAGAAGCACTACTTCTTCCAAGGGCTGCCATGGAAAACGGGCCTACCCTGCCAGCCCTTGATTCCTGGACCTACCACTCCTTTCACTGGGGACACGGGCAGACGAAGGTCCCCGATTCAGTACCTATGCTGCATCGTGGAAGTTTGCACCCGTCTCGAGAGCATCGCCTCGGAGCCCGGGCGTCAGCAGAACGCCCTCAGGTTGTCCCAGCGCCCTGAGTGACAGAGGCCGGCAGCTTCGGAGTGCCGCAGCGTGACACTGCCGGGGGTGACGGGCCCACGCAGACCTCATTTGTAGAGAAGCGGGTCTGCAGGACGGAGCTGCGCTGCGTGGGACCAGCGGCTCCGTGAGCCCCTGACCTGCCTTCGTCTCGGTCCGCCCCGCCCAGGCGGCCGCCCCGACCTGCCTAGGCGCAGGGGACGGAAAGCCAGAAGGGGCAAGATGAGTTTAGTTCGCCATGGGGCTGTTTGGAAAAACCCAAGAGAAGCCTCCCAAAGAGCTGGTCAATGAACGGTCATTGAAGATAAGAAAGGAAATGAGAATTGTTGAGAGGCAAATAAGAGATATCCAAAGAGAAGAAGAAAAAGTGAAACGATCTGTGAAAGATGCTGCCAAGAAAGGCCAGAAGGATGTCTGTGTGGTTCTGGCCAAGGACATGATCAGGTCAAGGAAGGCGGTGAGCAAGCTCTATGCATCTAAAGCACACATGAACTCAGTCCTTATAGGTATGAAGAATCAGCTTGCGGTCCCGCGAGTGGCTGGTTCCCTGCAGAAGAGGAGCATAGAAGTGATGAAGGCCATGCACAGTCTTGTGAAGATCCCAGAAATTCAGGCCACCATGCGGGAGCTATCCACAGAGATGATGAAGGCTGGGATCATAGAGGAGATGTTAGAGGACACTTTTGAAAGCATGGATGATCAGGAAGAAATGGAGGAAGAAGAAGAAATGAAAATTGACAAAATTCTGTTTGAAATTACAGCAGGGGCGTTGGGCAAGGCACCCAGTAAAGTGACTGACGCCCTTCCAGAAACTGAACCTTTAGGATCGATGGCTCCCTCAGAGGATGAGGAGGAAGAAGAGGCTCTGGAGGCCATGCAGTCCCAGCTGGCCACACTCAGCAGCTAGGGCTTGCCCAGCTGGGCCTCAGGCTCTCCTTATGGCTCACCTGCTGGTGTGCACACACTCCTCTGAAGAACCACCATCTTATATATCTCTTGCACTGCACCTCTGCGGTGAGCCATTGCATTTTGGAGAAGGTTCTCTGCTAATATCTCTTCACTCTGCAGAGGTTTGGGGATCTCAAAGGAATTTTTCTTAGGAAGTTGGTGTAATTAAATGCATCATTTTCAGGAGCATGAACGGAAGTATCTCATTGAGGGGAGGGCAAAGAAATTCATCTTCTCATGAAGCACTTCTGAAAAGAAGTGATTGCCTGAATGTTGAGGACTTTGCATTTTGTCTGTAAAACACTACATAAATGGATTTTAATAAATTTCTGCTTTAACACTTGAAAAAAAAAAGAGGTTAAGAGGTGTTTGGCTGAGGGTTTATGGAGAGAATAAGCAAACTCACGGCCGTATTCAGCTTCTTTCTATGAGAATAAACTGCTGGCTCCTTGAGGATGGAGGAAGCCCAACGTAGTCAACTTGCCATCAAGTTGCTGTGTGGTGTCCTTACAGAGTATTGCCGCATTGCTGGCTCAGCCTTGGTCTCTGTTGCTGGCATGTGGGACATTCAGAGGTGGCACAAACTGGCACGGGGGTCCTTAGGGGAAACTATCCTGTCTTCTTTTGAAAAGTTTCCGTCCATGTCCTTTGCCCATTTATTGATGGGGTTGTTGATTTTTTTTTCTTGTTAATTTTCTTAAGTTCTATATAGATTTTCATTATCAGCCCTTTATCAGATGTGTAGCATGCAAATAGTTTCTCCCGTTCTGCAGGCTGTCTATTCACTCTAATGATGGTTTTCTTGGCTGTGCAGAAGCTTTTTAATTTGATCAGGTCCATGGGAGGCACCTCTTATTGCTGCTGTATGTCTTCTTTCTGTCTGCTGTTCTTCCTTTCCAGAAATAAATATTTTACTCACTTGGCCATCTGAGCAAGTATTTTGCTGCCTGGCACATTATTTATATATATACATTTTCAAATAGCATCAGAAGTGTGAATTTCATGTATAGTTATATATTTGGGGGGTACTACGTCACTCCTTCAGGGTAAAGAAGGTTTCTGGTGGCAAATGAATAAAAGGAAGACCTAACAAAAAGTTACTAATAACTTGGAGGTAAGAGTTGTCTTGACAGGAAATGCTTACATTAGTAAATGAAGCATGTTCTTTACTAACTGTGGCATCTTTACAAAATCTGTACATTTAAATTGAAGAGCTAGTAATGGGCTTAATGATCAAGGTCCGGTTAAGCAAAGTCTTGTGAACAGCATTTTAGCATCAGGGAAGCATGTCGTTGGTGGAAATACATTTTTATCTTTAGAAACCTGAAAACATCAGAGTGGGGTCTTGGCAGTAAAAGTTATAACTTGTGAGAGCTTGAACAGTTTGTTTAATATTTGCAAAACTTAAATTCTTCCACTATATATTTTTACGGAAGCTTTTGTGGTGATTAAATGGTAATGCATGCAATCTACTTAGCACAGTGTAAAATATGTATTAATAGTAAAAGCTTTATTTAAAAAAAATATTGTTACTGATGCTGCCTTTCATCTCCCTTTTCTATTTCTTTTTTACTTTCTTCACTTTATCTCCAAGCATTTATTCCTTCATATATCCATCTCTAATTCAACAAATACTTAGTAAGAACTTGGTAACTGACAGGCACTCAGATTGGCATTACTGATAATGAATAATTCAGGCACCCACCATCATGAAGCTCTTAGGCAAAGGAGAGGTAGCTTTGCAAAGAATCAGTTATGACAGAATATGACTCAGGGGGAAAAAAGAGGTTTAGAGGCAGTGTCCCATTCTCATCAAGAGAATTGACTGAAATTTTAACCCTTGAGCATAATTATTAACAATTTCATGAAGAACAAATGCAACAAATAGCACACAGTTTCAGAGATGGTAGATATTCCAGCTATATAAAAATAACTTTAAATTTAAACTGCTGATACATACTAACTAAAAGACAGAGATTGCTGACATAGATTTAAAAATGTCAGCTGGGTGAAGTGGCTCACGCCTGTAATCCTAGCACTCTAGGAGGCTAAGGCAGGCGGATCACTCAAGGTTAAGAGTTTGAAACCAGCCTGAGCAAGAGAGAGACTCCGTCTCTACTAAAAATAGAAAGAACTTAATTGGCCAACTAAAAATATATAGAAAAAAATTAGCTGGGCATGGTGGCTCATGCCTACAGTCCCAGGTACTCAGGAGGCTGAGACAGGAGGATCGCTGGAGCCCAGGAGTTTGAGGTTGCTGTGAGCTAGGCTGACGCCATGGCACTCTAGCCCGGGCAACAGAGTGAGATTCTGTCTAAAAAAAAAAAAAAAAAAAGTTTAGACTAAATTTACCACTTTAAATATAAAGATTGATAAATTAAAACTAAAGAGACAGCAACTTGAGAACATTATGCTAATTCAAATAAGCTAGTCACGATAGAAACAAGTACTGCATAGCTCCACTTTTATAAAAAAATCAAAATCAAATTCACAGAAACAGACAGTAGAATGATGATTGCTGGGACTTGGGGCAGGGGTAATGGGGAGTTGTTTTGTGAGCATAGAGTTTCAACCAAGCAGGATGGGGGTTCTGGAGATCTGTTATACCACAATGCGCATGTGGTTGACAATATTGTACTAGGGACTTGGAAATTTGTTGAGAGGGAGAATTTTATGTTATATATTTGTTTGTTTATTTTCCCCCAATTAAAATCAAAAAAGTAAAGGGAGGAAGAAAGATATACCATGTTAATATTAATCAAAAGAAAGCTAGAGTAGTTATATTAATTTCATACAACAGGCTTCAGAATAAGAAAGGTTATTAGGGATAAATATAGATATTATATAATAAAGAAGTTAATTCTCCAAAAAGACATACAAACCCTAAACATTATATATAACCTGCAACAGAATGTCAAAACACATTAGGCAAAAACTGATGGAACTGAAAGGAGAAATAGACAAATCCACTGTAGTAGTTGGGGATATCAACACACCTCTGTCAGTAATTGAAAGATCAAACAGGCAGAAAACAAGTAAGCATATAAATAGCCTGAACAATATTGTAAATTAGCCAGATATAATTGACATCTCTAGAATACCCCTTTCAAAACCAGCAGAATACACATTCTTCTCAAGTTTACATGAAACATTTATCAAGATAAAATACATTCTGGGCCATGAAACACACATTAAAAAGGTAAATTAATAGAAATTATGCAAAGTATGTCTGTAGACCACAATGAAATTAAAGGAAAAATCAATAAGAGAAAGATAGCTGGAAAATTCCCAACTATGTGGAAATTAAATAACACATTTTTAAAAAACTTTTTTGTCAATGAAGAATCTCAGGTGAAATTTAACCATTTTAGACTAAGTGAAAACAAAATACATCTTATCAAAATTTTTTTTCCTATTCTTGCAATACTTCAATTAGAAGAGTTGTCTCCAGTTCCATCCAGGTTGTTACAAAGGTATTAGTTCACCATTTTTATGGCTAAGTAATACTCCATGGTGTACATATACTATATTTTATTAATCTACTCATGTACTGATGGGCACTTGGGTTGTTTTCACATCTTTACAATTGTGAATTGTGCTGCTAAAAACATTAGAGTGCAGATGCCTTTTTCATAAAATATCTTTTTCTTTTGGGTAGATACCTAGTAGTGGTATTGCTGGATCAAATGGTAGATCTACCTTTAGTCCTTTGATGTATCTCCAGACTACTTTCCATAGAGGTTATACTAGTTGGCAATATTTCCACCTGACCTTTGACAAGGCAGACAAAAACATACAATGGGAAAAGGAATCCTCATTCAATAAATGATGCAATCAATATAGCTAATAGATAGCCTACAGAATAGGAGAAAATATTTGCATGCTATACATCTGGTAAAGGGCTAATAACTCTACAAAGAACTCTAGCAAATCAACAGGAGAACATCAAACAACCCTATTAAAAAGTGAGCAAAAGTTATGAACAGAAGCTTTTCAAAAGAAAATAGACTAATGGCCAACAAACATATGAAAAAAAATACTCAGTGTCACTAATCATCAGGGAAATGCAAATGAAAACCACAATGAGATATCACCTAACTCCAGTGAGAATGGCTTTTATCAAAAAGTCCCAAAACAACAGATGCTAGTGTGGATATGGAGAGAAAGGAACACTAGTCTCATTTTTAAAAGACTTAATTTTTTCCCTTCACTAAGTTAATTTTCTTTGAACAAAATAGGACAATTTGTTTGAAGATTAGTCCCTAACTAACTCCCAAATATAATTATCATAATCTGAAATAAAAGCATAAGCTTTACATCTTTCTTGAATACCAAAAATTCTATTAAATATAAAATGTTGAGCAATATCATGCTAGTTTTTATCTCCATCATTGCTACCTTTGTCAATATCATTCTGTGTGTGCCTAGCTCCCAAGAGTTGGGTGCCTCGTGTTTCTGTGAAAGATCTTTGGGCACAGTATAGTGGCACAAGCAGAAACAGATTGGAACTCAGTCATTTGGAAGAATATCTGTTATTTTCTTCCGCTGCTTCACCTTATCCCCTGAATGCTTACCCAATTACTTCTCAGTCCAGGGGTACTGCTTTTGTGACCTCAAAGCTTTCTTTGAATGGGTAACTTAGCTTGGGAGGACCTACACTCAAATCTACCCTGCCAGGAGGGACCAGACCTCAGAATAACTGTACTCAAGTGTGTGCTGACTCTGGGGAGTCCATTTGAGAGCCCTCTGAATTATAGACTAGGCCCTAGTCTGGCTGGGTCTTTGTATCTAGTCTCTACTATGGTGTTTCTCTTTTTCGTGTGCTATCAATTTAAAGCCAATCAAATCCTGGGGTTAAATTTATCATTTTTTCATCTCAGAGTGTATACTTCTTGGATTTTTACTGAGAAGTTTATATGCCTTTATATAGTTCATGGGTCTGTTTCTCTAGGTTTTCCTTGCCTGTGTGATTCACTCCATTACTGTTAATATTTCTGTCCCTAAAAATACAGAATTAAAAAAAAAAAAAAAAAAAAAAAAAACCTCTTGTGACATTTACAGTTTCCAAAT
The DNA here is from genome assembly GCA_008750895.1 of Mirza zaza. Lineage (NCBI taxonomy): Eukaryota > Metazoa > Chordata > Mammalia > Primates > Cheirogaleidae > Mirza > Mirza zaza. The sequence continues at coordinate 8,576 of VSMD01134698.1, forward strand.
AAATAAATCTATTAAAACTATCCTCATGTTGTTTTTTATTTATAAACATAATTTATTCTATTCTGGATTTTCTCTCAGCAGCTGCTGTTATCTTCACTGTGTCCTAGAATATATATTTTATTATAGCTATATTTCTTTGACCTTTTTAAATTCTTCCCGCCTTAGAAATAAAATTTTTCATTGAGATGCCCATCAGATAAAATATTTCCCACCAGGCATACATTTACTTAGAATCCATTAGAAAAGTAAATTTGTGTCATATTGTGGACCATAAGAGATGCTAGCAGCAGTCAATCCATGTCAAGAAGACTGCACTTTCTTTGAGTTAAATGGTAGAACTCACTTGACCAGGTATCTAATTCTTATTACTTAGTTGATATCCCTTTGAAGTAACCCAAAATTATTCCCTTAAGGGAAGATATCATATGCAAATCAATGGAACTTTTGATTGGCACATCCTTCGCTGCCTCTATAAATGAAGGTGCTTGAGGGAACACACAAAAGCCAGTGGTGGTCACTGTTACTCACCATGACACTTCTTTCCGGCCCTTTCACTATTATGCTTCCTGTGAAAATCTTTAAAACATGAACTATCAAACATTTTTTAATCTACATGAACCTCATAGTTCTGATTTAAATAGATAATAATTGTTTTCACTATATCTTTACATTACAGTATAATTCCAATGACTATAGTCTTCTTAGAGTAATATGAAATTTGTGAGTTATGACAGTAAACTATTGTTTATAAATTGTTGTCAATTGAATACAATTTGCTTCGAAGCCGCTAAACATTGAATTTCTTTTTTCTTCACATACTATAATGTTTTGGTGGAAAACATTTTTGTAATAGGGCTTATAAATTTAAAACAAGCAGTCCCTAATCCAGTCACATCCTGAGGTTAAAAGGTAGATCCATAGCATTCTTCCCATTTTACTGATCATTACTTTTGGATTTTTCTCAGCATCCACACACATCACTTTCAGGTCTTCAGGTCTATAAAGGGAATGAGAAAATACTCACAGTCACTACTACAAGGCAAAGCAGGAACAATCTTCACTGGAATGTGATGGTAATAGTCTTATCCCAAATAATTACAAATTATAAAAATCGGAAAAATCTACCTACTGTGTGATTTAATAAAATAAAAGTGGTCTTCTCAGATAACCCAGATGTTCCCTTTTAGACTCAGCATTTACAGATTATGTTTTTAAAAGAAACACATGGTAAAAATATGGCATCTTAGTTTCTGAGGGTTTAGCAATCTGTTGAAAAAGATGTGATTGCCCCAGACAAATGTTCCTTCTGCTTTTAATGGATAAATTCCCAAATTGTGGGTATAAATTTTAAACTAATGGGTTTGACAGAGCCCTAAACCAGACAGTCAACAAGGTCAAGTAAAACATTGCATTAGATCAGATCTGGAGTATATGATTGTCTCCAATAGCCATGTGAGCCTGAACAAAAAGCTAAACTCACAAATACTCAGTTTTTTTAATCTGTAGAATAGATGCATTGTGTGGACTATAGCTTAAATCTGTGGTAGTTTTGTTGTGTCCATCTTAACCATTAGATTTTTCCATGTGGAAAACTCCATAAGATAGTGTCATTTCCTGTAAACAGATACACATTAGCCAAGAAGAAGAGTTTCATACTCATGAGTTTTGCATCCCAAGATATTGAACCCCGGACCATTCATCTTGAGATCTACTCACTGTGTATACACATGGAGCTTTCTCTGGAATGAGGACCCCCAATAGTTAATGTCATTTTTTTCTGAATAGTGATATTTGGAGACTATGAATCTTTTACCACTTCATCATATGAATTTTCACTTTGTAATTTCTCTTTTTTGTTTTGTTCAACTAAAATTTATTTACTTTTGTGAATTAATTCTAAAATTAGTTTTATACAAAAATATTCATTCTTTGGCTCCCAGGATAGTGTTTTGATTGGCTGTAAATTAAAATTATCTCACAAAGAAGTTACACAACAAGAGTGCATGTTATTCGAACTCAACAAATCATTCACTCTAAATTATGTAAGCATTAAGACTTCTTTTGAAATTTTAAAACAAATTACTATCTTAATGTTTTCTATGACTATTTTTGAAATCTTTTTTTTAATTTCAGCATATTATGGGGGTACAAATTTTAAGGTTTAAAAAAATGCCCATTCCTCCCCTCCCCCCACAAGTCTGAGTTTCCAGTGTGACCATCCCCCAGATGGTGCACATCTCACTCATTATGTATGTACATACCCGCCCCCCCTCCCCCTCCCACTTGCCCAATACCCTATTACTGTAGTACCTATGTGTCCACTTAGGTGCTGCTCAGTTAATACCAGTTTGCTGGTGAGTATATGTGGTGCTTGTTTTTCCATTCTTGGGATACTTCACTTAGTAGTATGGGTTCCAGCTCTAACCAGGAAAATATAAGATGTGCTATATCAC